>VXBO01012682.1:308172-324447 GCA_013400135.1 Rhinoptilus africanus
CGGGCGGCCGCCTCGCCAGCGGCAGCGCTTCCAGCACCAGCCGGCCTGCCCTCCCCTGCCCTGGCTGCGGCATTCAGCGGGGGGAAATGGCAACGAGTCCTGTCGGCATCCCTCCGTAACTCCCCGTGGAGTTACAGCTGGAGATGAGAGGCCTTCCAGCGCCCTCCCAGTCCCAAGAAGTCTTGCAGTGGAAGTCGGCGGTTGAGGTTGTTGAACCAAGACTCCGTGCCCGCAGCGGCCGCCCCTCGGTGTGGGCGGCCTGGCTGTGCCCGGAGCCGGCGGCCCGTGGGGCTGCCTGGCCGCCTGGCTGGCCGCAGCCGGGGCAGAAGGGTTGCGCTTCGCTTCCTGGAAGACGGAGGCCGTCCCCGCCTGGGCTGGCGTGGGAGCCTGCTGGAGGCCTCGGGCTGGGAAACGGCTCAGACGCTGAAAATACCCCAGTGGCTGGTGAACATCTGCTCCGACAGCAGCGCATGGGAGGCAGGTTTTGGAAGCGCGTGGAGCAGAACAGCCTGGGCCGCTGCCGCTCCTGCTGAGTGGTGGCAGCTGAGGACAAACCAGCTCTGAACGTTTTGCGGTTCAGTCCTCTGAGGCTCAGTGTAGAGCCTGGAGAGCGCAGGATGAGGCTGCCGAGCTGTCCTTGCCAGGGCTGGTGTTTAATGTCCTCCCCTGGGGTGGGGGGAAGGAGAAAGGTCTGCTTTTCTGCTGCCCTGGCCTTCTTTCCTTCCAGTTCTGCACTTGTTTCCCTTACTGCACTTGCCAGTGGCTTACCTTACGGCTTTTATTAGTAGGTTCAGGGGGACCTAAGGCCAGACGTTCTTCTTGGAGGGCTTCCCCAGCCTGGCCAGGAGCAGTAACCACCCAGAACAGGCCATCCTTGTGCGTGATACTTGCGGTCATCTCTGCATGGCTTCTACTGAAACTCTGTGACATTCCACACCCACCCCATGCAATGATCACCACATGGCTGGGTGATACCAGGAGAAACTGGAAGGACAGGACTTCTCATAAGAATGACATTTCAAGGCCTCCCATGCTGCTTTGTTAGTTAATTTACGCTGACAAGTATTTACAAAAATTTCCATGCATCCAGCTCAGAACATCCTGCTGTCCCTGAATGTGCCATACGGCGCGGTGCTCGGCTTCTGCTCCAGGAGCATCTGCGCTGCCGGGCACAACACGTGGGACCAAGGTGCTGCCCATGGAGACCTGGTAAGCAGCTGGCACGGCAGAGCAGAGCCAGGCTGCTCCACAGGGCTCCGCTCCCACGCACCGCTGGTTAAATACCTGGGCTCTTCCTTCCCCTCCACCTGGAAATCTCACCATTAACTTGAATTAAGGCCTCCCTCTGGGTTTGCGAACTTGGAGGAAATCTTTTTTTTTTTCTTTCAGAGATGAGTTCTCCTTGCCAAGAAGGTTTTAATAACTCACCATGAAATTTATAGCGTTTAAATTTAAACCACACGTGGGAAAGTGGAGCTGTAACAGTTTAATCCAATTTAACCTTGAGCGATCCGTTCCACAGCGCTCAGGCAGACAGTTCACACCACAAGTGAAATTCCTCTGCTGGGTGGCAGACAGCGGCTTTCTCATCTCGTCTGTGTCCTTTCTGAAGTACAGAGGATGAGGGTTGTCCATCTGTGTTCCTTTGACCAGACCTTTTCATCCCCCGGCTGGTGTCTCCCTGTGAAATAGCAAAGAGTTTGATACAGCTTGGAGCTGGGCATACTCCTAGGAAGAGGCTGAGATAAGTCTTGTTCTAGCTGTCGTCTTTTCCTTCTTATGTTAAAGAATATCCTTCCTATGTCTCAGTCACATGCCGCCTCCTTTCCCGTCACAAGAGGGAGGCATATTTCATGGGTGACCAGACAAATGCACCTCTATGGGGAAGCCATCTCCTGGGGATCTCCCCGATCCTCTCCAAGGAGAGGAGGTGGGAAAGTCTCATTGACAAGTAAATGTTATGGATAATAATAAAAAAAAAATATTGAGCTTCCCTACAGCACAAAGAAAACAGCTGGGCTGCTTCTGAGCAGTGCTAAAGACTTAATGACGTTTAAAGAGTTGTTCAAGTGTCCCTTGGCAGCCAGCACAGCAACCAAGTCTGTCAGTGGTGAGGCACAGCTACTCATGCTGAGAAGCTCTGACCTGCACAGCATCATCACGTCCATGGAATAAACGATCCCTTGATCCTTGTAGGGGCTGTGGTAGGACTTCAGAGCTCGCTGAAGCCAGTGGTGGTGGAAACCATATCGTGGCATAAAACTCAGATGCTGCCTTATAGCAATTGTATCCTCCCTAGTGCAGTGCCCAGGAGGCCACCACCACTGCTGCTGGGATCTCTAGAATAATATAGTATTGAAGCTTCACAGCCACCAGTGATCAGGGAGAGTCAGCCATATCACGGTTCCCAGCCAGTTCTGCCACTGGATGGTCCAGCGCAGCGATGCCGAACAGGGAGAGCACTGACGTGTTGAGCTCCCCAAATCCCCAGGGTTTTGTCAGCTTGCTCATATGCTTTGGTGCTCACCTAAGCAGCTCTGCTGGGCAATCAGAAGCTCCTGTTCTATGGAAATAGACACTTGCGATTGGGTCTAATGGAAACTAAGGCAACAGTTTTGCTGATGGGCTGCTCTCCTCTCCAAAGTGTGTAAGTCGTATCCCTTGGTTCACAGAAACACAATGGTTACAAATCATAATCAGTGTGCATTCAACAGGTGAGTGTTGAAGTTTTATTTCCATTGACCTGCTTTGTCATTTGTAGCAAAGTCAGTTTTATATCAACGCTGTTGAAGTGCAGAGACCTGAAAGGCCAAAGGTACATTCGTAGCACAGGTGGGACACGGAATTGGCAAAAGCCTGTTGAGAGGGGATGGAAAATGGTTGCTGATGTGTGGATGCTCCAGCCCCAGGGAGGATGCATGGACTGCACACAGAGATGTGTTGGTGGCTTAAACCCGGAAGGCTGAAGTTCTTGCACGGTGTCCAGCTAAGGCAAGCACAGCCAGCCCTAAGCACTCACGGTTGTAAGATACCTTTACGTGTTGGTCACATCCACAGCAGTCGTGGTTGTTCTAATAACGAGAATTACGCTGTTTAGCTGTCCGTTGCAGTCTGTAGGAGGCTATACTTCTTGGAAATGGGCAGACCTGATGATTTTCTGGGATGACCAGGAGGAGGAGAGAAATCCAGGCCAGACCTGTCATGGCTGACTTAAAGCTTGGAGGGACTGCGTGGATGGCAATGCTGTTTCTGATCCAGCTGAACCAACACTACCTGGGTTTGGCATGTTTCTGCACAACTGTCCTTGATGCTGCCCTTCTTGGAGATATCACAGCAAAAAATGGACAGATAGCAAATTCCACTCTTTGGATGCTTTTTCCTTTCCCTTGGGTTTGTGCATTTAACAAAAGATCATCCAATAACTTGCTTTGGTGAGATTTGCTTGCTTGCTGTTTTTCTGGAGAGAGGGAGCTCGTCAGCCAGGTATTCTTTAGACATGTTAGGTATGGCATGGTGAGATCAGAAATGGGTTTCATGTCATGTTCCTTGCCAAGCGGTTTCCCAGGTGGGCTGACTGCTGCCTCTGCAGCTCAACTTGGAAATTTTGGGGTAACGTAAAAAAAAAAATATATATATATAATCCCAAAACTGGATCCCCTTCCAGCTTGCCAGGTATGCCAGGCGCCTCGGCTGACTCACCAAGGCGGAGGTTTCCAGAATGACTAATGACCAAGCAGGCATTGATTTCTGCCTGTCTAATGGGATGTGTCTTACAAAGTCTCCAGTTTCCAGACTGGGTGGGGTGCTTGCCCTTTGAAAATCAGATCCATGTATTGTTTATTGAGCTGGCTGCCCCAAAAATGAAACCATAACCTTGAGATCAGGTAAGTGTGTCAGCGGTAGGCTCCAGGCTGCCAACAGTCAGGCAAAGTGCTGAGGCAGCTACTAAAGCTGCCCTTGTGTGCTCCAGTGCTTCATCATTCACATGAGCGGGGCCTGAATTACAAACTAGACTTTTTGAAGCTTCATGTCCTTGTGTAAAGGGTTAATACACTCCCTAAAATGGAGTTCCCTTCCTTTTTTGTTCCTGTAAGGATAATCTTTGCTCTTCTGTTGCCACTTGTATGTTCTTTGTGAACACACAGAATTTTCACGTGCTTAGACCTGGCCATTCAGGGATACTTGAAGTTGTTCTTGGTAGCTCCATGTCGGCTGCACAGGAGAGCAGAGCAGACCCTAAGGCTGTTGTGAAAACAAGAACATTGCAACATTATGTGCTGTTTCTCATCATGGCTGTGACTGTTTATTCCTGACTCAGTGTCACACAATAAATACAGAAGTTAATTAGATGTCTTCTGACACAGAACTTGCTGTTGAGCACCTGATTAACAGCAGTGGCTTGGTAACTGATCCAGGCTGAGGTCTTGAACTGATGTGGGAGCAGGGGAAGTCCACATCTGGCTTGTGAATCCGAGAGAGGACCCACTGTGTGTGAGGAGACATGGGTTTGGGTTATTTTTCACCTTTCTTGTACTCTGCTTCATTAGTCTCTGAAACTGATTGCACAGCACCATGCGTGTGTGTTTTCCCTGCTTTTTGGTGACAGCCATCAGTGCGGACGCAGCACATCGTCCCTCTTCCCCGCTGTTTCAGCGGGCATGGCCGTGCCAGGCTGCCATGGACCTGGTGGATGCTCTCCTGTGATGCGCTGGGAGGCACCTGGTTTTCCAGCTCCATCTGGGGACGTGTGTCCCACTTGCGAGGTAGGTCTGTGGGCCTGGGTGCTGCTCCTGGTTTAATCCCTTGGGGCATCCACAGCTTCTCAGCCCCAAAACATGGGACTCTCTCCCTGTGAGGAAGGAATGGGAACTGTTACTGTAACTCAAGAAAGGGTCTTTCCACTCCTTTTCCGGACCCAGAGTCACCCCTGGAGCTGTCTCTCTGCTGGAGTCCAGGGTAAAGTCCTGTACAGGTGTGTTAAAGCTTCTTTTGCCTGGACAGGGGCAGCAGGGAGGGTTGGGTACTGTCACTGTGGACTGGTGATACAAAAGACATTCAAGTAGCCTTGATAAATATGACCGTGATCAAGCCAAGCAGTGGTCTGTGGTCTCTGCACCACGCCAGCAACACGCACATCGCTCACCAAGCTCGCCTTTTCCTAGGAATAAAACTCCAGTCTCGGGCAACGGAGGAGGGAGAGAGTATTAAGCTTTTAAGAAGCAGACTTCAGAGACTGCATACTCAAATTTTCTGCCATTTAAAAGGTTTCCCTAAGGTTTTACCGCACGTAAGTGAAATTATAATTACAATATTTTAATCCAATTAGCTCCCTTCATGATCTGGCAGGTGCAAACTGGAGATGGATCAAACTTCTTACTGTGGATGATGCCTGGAGCCTCCTTAAAGCTGCTGTCTGGCCCTGTGTGTACGCGCTGTACAACGTGTGTTATGGGGGGGACCGCAGTGAGGTCCTAAATTATGTATAGCGTATGAATTATTGCTGAAATGCATCACTAAGACTTCACTCATCAAACATTTCCAGCTCCATGCGAGCAGCATGGGAAAAGCAAAGAATTTGCCTGCGGTGTGGGCAAGGTTTTCATTTGCATGGATTTAAATGCTGTGTGTCACTGACAGAGTCACAGGTCACCGAGAGTTAACTTAATACATGTCCCTACATCTTGAAGGAAATGTATTTTGCAAGCTTTCGTCTGATTAGCATGGAAATTACATTGGGACTTCCCTTTAAAATGGGGATGGAGTTGAAAAAAAAAAAATAATCTTAATGTGTTATTTAAAAAAAGAAGTCTTTGGAGGCCAGCACAGCTGCCCTTCCTCAGGCAAATCTCCAACTCACATCTGGGAGAGCATCCCCTCTTCCTCCTGCTCACAGATACCTGGAGCAGCCAGCTCAGGTTGTTCCCTCTGCAAGGACAACCCGAGAGAGACATTCCCGCAGCTAGAGCAATGAATATGGCCTAAGCGGGCAGCACCCCACAGAGGCCAGTTGCACCCTGGATTTCTTAGCACCTTCAGATACGGTTATGCTAAAAATGATGGAAAACTGCCAGGTACAACCCCAGCCCCGGACAGAGTGTAGGGAGTTCAGCAGGGTTTTCATCTCCCAGCGCTGTCCTGATGTGGCCAGATTGTCCCAGGCACCCCCAGCGTGCACTGAAAAGAGGAAGAAATTGTCTTTTGCCAAAACCCAATAGGGCCATTTTTACAGTGTTACACAGCCCATCCCTCAAACTGAGGCGGGAATAAAATGTCACTTTTTCTTTTAATATTTTATTTTATTTTATGGAAGCAACTGCATTTGCTGAGAAATGACTAAACCTCCAGATCAGCCACGTTAAGTGGCACAACTGTCACCTGAACACACCGGTCTGTACTGTCTGGGCACCCGTCTTTACCGCATGGATGCAATAAAGGATAACTTTCTTATCTTTGTCCCATTTTGAGTGGAGAAATATGATTTATTTTGCCACTCACCTTCTGATTTCCCCTTGGAGGACCACCGCCTGTCTGTGCTGAATGAAAGCTTCCAGCCTTATGGAATGGGGAATCTTCCTTCCCTTTAAAAGAAGGACTGAGTAAATATATTTCAGAATAATGTTTCTTTCGGTGGTTGCATTTGAAATCCCTGCGTGCTGACTGTATCATACCCCCTTTATGCTTCTGTACCTCTATAATATCCCATCTTTGGGGCAGATGGCAAGGGAGTTTAAAACTGCCTCTCCTTTAGCTTTAGCACCAAGACCCGGGCAGCAAAGAGAGTGCAAACCAGTGAAGCGAGAGGAACCAGCCTCAGTGAGATGCTGGACTTGAGTTGTGAGGAGTGAGCCACAAATCACATGAAATAATTAAAAAGAGAGAAAAAGAAAAAGGCACTGAATGTTTTAAAACAAGCTGGAGAAAATCAGTTTTTGCACATTAACAGTCTGTGAACATAAGGTGGTAAAATCCTGCTGGCAGTGGGTTACTTTGCCGTCGGGTGTGGAGAGGCAGCTGCTTGGTGGGAGAGGGACTGGGATGGTGGTGAGGCGAGCGAGGAAGAGGTGTGTGTTTGAATGAGAGCTATACCACTAGCGCAAGCAGTGGAAATGCTGCATAAACCCTGGGACAGACGGGAGGAACCATGCCGTAAAGGCTGCGTATCAGGTTGTTGCTCAGCAGAACTGTGCCCATAGGAATATAAATTAAGAGAGGAGTAAAGTACCAGCTAGAGGGGATATTTTGGTGGGTGAAGCACGGTCTTCAATACTCTGTGGTGCAATACGGTTCTACCTTTGATTTTCAGGGGATGGAGAAATGCTGGCACCTTGAGCTGAGACTGAGATGGGGGTAGTCTGTTATTTGGTTTGACCCTGTGAGTTGACATCCTTTGCTTCAGCTGAAGTTCCCCAATTTAATGTGGGGGTCAGACTGACCCCTGCTCTGACCCTCCACAGACGAGGTGCAAAGTGGAAGTGTCAAGAAGAAATTTTGGCTGAGACGGCCTTTGGTTCTGTGGGAAGAGATGTGGTGGTGAATGTTCAAATGAAGATCTGGGGTTGGAGTCCCCAACCACCCCACAAGGCTGGTTGGTTTGAGTTCAGCTCCATATCTCCACATGAGTTTTTTAGCACAAAAGTGCAGAGCACAAGAAGCCTTGACAACCTGAGGAACCTCACCAGGGAGAGAAGGAAAATTTCCCATAGTTGGTGAAACCAAAGCCAACAGAAAACTAGGAGCAAGGCAAGGAACAAGGGAGACAAAACGTAAGATTTGTTTTAGATAAGGCAAATAAATATTCCCAACTGAGCCCTATAACCAGCTTAGTGATTTTACTTGATGTCTGCCTGAAAATTCATGTTCTTCATAATTTTTATTGAAAAATGAAAATGAGGTGGGTTTGGAAAAAAAGCTCTTTATTTTTCTCTTATTTTTGCTAATATGATGGTGGTCTACCCCAGGCCTCCTGCTGGGAGGGCTTGCTACTGCTAGGCTAGGAGAGGGGTTAAAACAGCCTTTCCTCTGGGAATAGTTCCATGTTGAGTCATGCTAACTGTGAGGTTTTGGGGAAACCTTTTACTCATAGAGTATTTTGCAGGTGGGGGAATAAATCTCTTCTTTGGGCAAATGAAAAAGTGGCCGCTCATTTGTTTGCCAGGTGAGGGCTTGCAACTACTCTGCTCTTGTGAAGCACCTCCTTACAGACAGTGCCTGAAGTGTCACCTGTGGAGTAAGGCATAGCCCAAAAGGTGTCAAGGTATCGTGATCCGTCCTCCCCATGTTGCACACAAAACAGAAATGGATGCGTACACACTGCCAAAAGGGTGGTGTTTCCACAGACACTGGAAATCCCATACTCATGTTTGTCTTTTCCCCACATCAATTGTTACAAACAAAGAAATAAACTCCTAGAGCCATGTTTCTGCAGGAACAGCCCTTTGCTAGAGGCGGCTTCTCTGGGTGCATCTCCCAGCAATGCCCTCTGAACAGCAGAGGCTGGCGGTGACTTTCGGGTGGGATGTGAACATTTGAAGGGTTTCTTTTTCCCATTGCAGACCTCCTGTGCACTCCTGGGAGACTCCCTGCTTTCCTTGCCCCTCTCCTTACTGCTGCCAAACTGCGCTTCCAGGTATTGCAAAAGGACCAGGACCCAACAGTGGTCACAGAGGTGGAGAAGGCACCCTGGTCACCACATCAGGTGAGGTGGCAGGAGCAACAAGGCCCACCACAACTCCTCTCCACCCCCTTGTTCTGCTAATTTGCTGCCCAGAGCATTGTACAAGAAAAGAGCTGGTCTGTGCACTAATCATCTCCCAGCCTGGGCAGGAGAGGGGTGGTGGGCTGAAGATAGGTATATGCTGACAGAGGGGGTTTTGGGTCCTTGGTTACATCTCTCATTTCTGCCTCACCACTGACTTCTCAGGAAATCTGCAGCAGTTTAGTATTTTTCAGGCTGCTTCCTCTTGCTCAAACCGCCTGACGTTGGCTGGCGTGGGCTCTGACACAGCGCCGTGGTGCCGCAAGCCCTGTCGCAACCCTGCTGCGCTCATTGCCGGTCCTCGTGGGAACCCGGCACCGTTGGGTAACGCCGGGACTTCTGCAAGACTCGTGCTGGAGAAGAAACCAGAGTCTGGTACTGACTGGAGAAAAGTCAGTTATGGATGAGGCTTTTTTGTGAGGTGCCTGTGGTCAGCGGGGAAGATAGAGGTGCTTTAGGTCCTTATTTATTTAACAGTGTTACGTCAGTGGGGAGGTGAGAGTTAGGGTCCTGCCTGAACCTGGGCCTTGGAGAGAAAACCCCTGAGAAAACTTTGGCTTGGTTTGGGAGCAAATAACCACCCTGCTCCCTGAAAGGCCTCTAGTGTAGAGCCTCTGCTTAAGTGAGGTGCCGAAGTTGCCATCTCTTGACTACATCTTTGTCTCCCTAAATGTCCTACGCGACCAGTCAGACATCTCTGGAACCTGCAGTCTGCCCAGGAGCTTTCTTCTCTCCACGGACTATGTAAGAAAACTGGGGTGCCTCCAGGTGGCAGCCCTGTCCACTCAAAGGAGGGGTTTGGTTTTCCCTTCGGACGATAAGGAGACACCGGTAGTGGAATTAACTTGGGATTCAGTCTGCCTTAGCAGCACAGGGGTGGGACGATGCCATATGTGCTGGTGGTGATGCTCCCTCCTTTCATACAATGGTCCAGCACCAGCAGGACTTGTCCCAAACCAGAAGATGTGGGCTCTGGGCTCTGCCAGCCCACGGACAGGGTTGGAGGATTGCAGGGCTGACCCCGCAGCCTCCACAGCAGCTATGGTCCTGCCCAGGACCAGGCTGGCAAGAATCATGGAGGCAGAAGGAAAAGCACCAAACCCAGCACAGGCCTTAGTGATTGCAGCATTCATTTGACTGGTTACAGATAGGAACCTGGAAATATAACATAAAAATGTAATTAGATTTAAAAAAAACCCCCACCCCACAACAAAAAAAAAACCCAAACCAAAACACCAAGAAGTATAGACTGGAGTCCTACATAGAAGTGATGACCACTAGCAGCAAAAAGCCGCCTTCTGGCGCTGGGTGATAAAGTCACCATCTACCCTCTTTTGTGCTTGGGGCATACCCATTGGGAAGAGAGGTGGAAAGCTCAGGCTCCAGCCAGCTCTGCACCACCAAGATTTAGGTGGTCGGGTACCCACAAGCACGTTATTGGTAAGAAGTCAGAGATCTGTGGGTAAGAGCTGAGAGGCCATTTGCAAAACTTGAACTTGATCCCTTTGTGGATCCAATCAATAACACTTTGAAGGACTTGGTAAAGGGGTTTAAAATAGTGATAAACCATCTGCAAGCTGACAGCAGTAGTGAAATTTGGGTGTTCCTCAAATTTGCAACTCAGTTTCTATTCCCAAAAGAGGGATCAAAACCTAAATGTTTCAAGGATCTGGCTAGCTGATTGCTCACAGGTGCTTTGTGGCATTCAGAAAAATGCCCTATTTTCTGGCCAGAAAGGAGACTTAGTAGGCTGATCATGCAGAATTTGGAATTCTTTAATGTTTTAATGCAGTGAAAAAGCAATGCAAAGAGCTGGTGTCTGAATTCTGGTTGGTCTAAGGATAGAAATTCCTTTTATTTATACTTTTAATTAAGGATGAGTTTTTGTTTCTGTCACAATTCACAGAATTATTTCTAAATCATATTTAAGACTTACAGCAGAAGAGGTTAACTAATACTGTGAACTCATCCACCCAGGGGAGCTCTGAATTAATGTGGTATTTAAGTGGGGAGATCAAAGCACTGATACCAAATGAAATGTTATTAACAGTTTCTTACAAGAAAAATTCTTCAAGAAATTTTAAGTGCAAGGTGCCGTAACTGAGCAATGTCTGTGAATGGGGAAAAGGTGGCTCCGTCCCAGGGCTGACTTTATTTGATGGTCAAAGCAGGAGTTTAAACTTCTACCAAGTTCCCCAACAGAGACCCATGGTCTGTTGCTGTATTTTGTATGTTTCAGCATCCCAGCTTGCACTATGAGCTACTACCTGCTTCTTTTGCCACATGGTATCCCACTAAGGAGTTCAGGAAGCTGCTCTACCCAGTGTTTTTTTCTTTTTTCCTCTTTTTAGCTAGAAAGCAGTCCAATTCCCAGTGTTCCCATCCAGACAGCAGTTCTGCCATTGGTAGTAAAAGTCAAATTTGTTGAATAAACCTGAATTTGGTTGCCATCCTTTCATACCTTGTCACTTTGCTAAAAAAGCAAAGACAAAATGAAACAAACAAACAAAAAAGCATTGCAGAGAGACCCTGCATTTTTCAAAGCCTGCATATCTATCTTACAGCAATATTTTCCTAACTCCACAACTGCGATCAAGTCAACAACTTATGAGGGTAGCATTAGGCCATTAATTAAGTGAGAACTGTAGGCGAGATTGAAGTGGGATCTATGGGGTTGACCTGTCCTTTTTCAAATGCCAGGTTTATATACGTGACCGTGCATTTCAAATGGGTCAAGGGAGCTTGGCGGTAAGTACCCAACACATTGCTGAGAATTAATATTTAATCAAATGTGCAACATAGGGCTGAATATTAAACCTTATCTTTGATTTTGACTTCTATGATTTTCTTGGGTTTCTAAACCCCTCTGAAAATACTTCAGCATTTCATAATAGTGTTACTCATACGATATGTTTCTTAGCTGTGATTAAAGCTACTGAGAATGTAAATCTACAAAGGGAAATCTCAGCATGACCTCATCAGCATAAACTATGTGGGAGACTAATTTAGTTACATCCCTATTAGTAATGACAAATCAAATTGTTCCTCCTGTTAAATCACTAATATGGCAAGGTTTTGCAACTCAGCACATAGCACACACGATAAATCAGTTCAGTCTGTACACAAATAGTGATGACTGCTTTAAATCTGGGTTAATTTCTGGATTCCAGACCATTTCTGTGCAGTTCAGTTGAGCCATCCTAGTTCCTTTAATACCTGGAAAGGGGCGGGGGGGGGGGGGTTAATCTCCACTCCCATGTACTGTATATTAAGGACAGAACATTAAGGACAGAACATTTATAACCCTGCAGATGATTGCTTAGCAACGTCTTTGGGAGGAACAGCTCACCTGATGCGCTATCGGGAGCTCCTGTGTTGCAGAGGAAGAGCACGGATGAAACGAGGTCAGGCAGCATAAGCTTATCCCGTGCCAAGTGGCGTTCGCTCTTCTCCATAATGAAATTAATCAAGGGCATTAATTTGATCCTGTTTCATTGTTATAATTTGAAGCTATAATTTGAGGTGGCTCAAAGAGGCACAGTCTTATCTGTAATTATACCTTTATAATTACATTTATATTTTAAAGTAAGCATTTTCATGTATTGCTGTAAATAGACTATGTATGATAGAGAATAATACTCTCTCATACTGCTTTTCAGCCAGAGCTGCATTATTGAAAACATGGTCTGTAAATGGGATGGGGGAGCTATTGATATGAGTCAGTTGTGTGCTATTTAATTTGTTTTTATGGGAGTGTTTTATGACAATACGATGTATCTTACATCCTAAGGTTAAACCTGAACCTAAGCCCCTATACAGGCCCAAAATCAAAGGTGAGGGCAATTGAAAGAGATAAAGAAGAATTGCTGTTTAGTCACATTGACTTTTAGAAATTGCAGTGCCGAGGCATGAAGATCGTCCTCATCTGGCAAAGCTCTCAGAAATCATGGTGGCTGAAAAGCCACATGCCAGAGACACCTCCAGACCCATGGCTGTGACAGCGGCGGCGAGCAGGGACCGGCCATGCCGATCCTGCGGGTGATGGGTGAGGAAAAGCTGCCTTGCTGCTTCCGCGTTTAGCACCTCACTCGGTGAAACCATGATGGGGGTATGGAGGCACCTTCTGTTTGTGCAGCCAATTTGGCTGCCTCTGTTCCCCCCAGGGCTCTGCTCGCCGGCTGTCTCTGCGGCATGCATATGAGCTCCCTCCTGTCTCCTCTCTGGAGCAAACCAACTGGTTTCCCCCAAGGAGAAACCTCGACACGACCAACAGTGCTTTTTTTCAGGGTTGCACAGACGGAAGAACCTGTCACAGTACTCTACCCTCCACAGTCCTCCAGCCATCCCAGGAGACCTCATGCCCCCCGACCTGCGTGCCATGCTGACAGAACCCAAAACGCCTTCACGTCCTGCTGGAAAAACATCGTGCTGGCAGGCTGCCACCCAGTCCTTTCATTGTTTGGAGAATTTCAAAATCAAAATAATTATTGACCCGGGGTCCGTGGGGCTCTGCAGGGAGCTCAGAGGAGACCCAGGCCAATTGCCTCACAGCATGAAGGTGGCCAGTGCCCTCCAGAGAGTGCTGGTCCTTAGCCGTGTGGTCACAGGCCAGCCCGTAGCAATGAGCAATGGGTTAATGGTGCCTCCCAGGCATTTTCCACAGCGGTAGCAAACACGCAGCCTTTGCCAAGTAGCCAACACAGCATTTCCTTTCTTCTTCCTCAGATTATTTCTGGACTCTGCAAACCTCTTCTTCCCTGTGTCTCAGTGCTCTGACAGCAAAGTGATGGGGACTCTCTAGAGCTGTAGAAGCGGGTGACGCAGGAGCGGGTGATGCCAGCAGGTCTGTGAGGACAAGTCTCCAGAGGCAGAATGAGGACACCAAGCGTGGGGAACCCAGAACGAGGGAAGCAACAAGCCTGTGAAGGAACAGGAAAAATATAGTGATGTCGCTGGAAGAAAACAGCTTGGAAATGAATCACAACCCTACTCCATTTTGGAGGGAATCTCCTGAAGCATGTAAGAAATCTGGCAATTTACATTAAATAGTTGGAAAAAAAAAAGTTAAGGTGTTTTTAGTGTAGTAAAAACTGAATTCACAGATTTAGTGAGAAAAGAGGAGGGAAAGGGTCCCAAGCTCTTTACTTACCAATAACCTTGATGCAGCTACCAGCAATATCTTAAATATATGTCTTCCTTAGCAAATTAGTGCCAAAACTGGGAGCTGATCTCTAAAGGGCACAGTTGATATTGCCCTTAGGTACCTGGCTCAGCTCTCAGCAAATAGACATTTTCCATTTCTCATGTATATTTACCGCATAGTATACATACAATATACTTATAACCAAGCATCTGTCTGTACTTGGCTTATTCCCTTCTCTATTTAAACACACACCTGAGAAGGATCAGGAACAATTTGCAGTGAAGCTGGTCATCCATCACCAGCAATAAAAGCATTTATAGAAAATGTTCCAGCACATGTCTGCAAAATGAATACCTGAACATGGATTTGTAAAAGATGAGCTAGAATTGAATGACAAAGAACCTGGCAGGCACCGCATGGACAAGACACACATGAAGGCCCAGCCAGCAGGTCAGCATGCTTTATTTTACCTTGCCACAATTTTTAGAATTGATATGGTATTTTTTCAACCTTTAGTTTTCAGTTTCTCTTTTGAGACAATTTTATACAAGGCTGCTGCTGTTGAAAACAGTTGTTCATCTCCAGATGAAAAAAAAAAAGAATCAGCTTCTCAGGATATTTCAATTTGAGCACCCAAAGCCAATGGTCATTCTTGAAAATTTTGGCTGTGGGAACTATAGCAGGGCTGGGAGAGAGGGGCCCTAAAAGCACTGAGCTCTTCATGCAAGCACTTGTCCCAGCAGGAGACCAACCGGGTACCTTTTGGGGCTGGTTTCTCAAGCAGGGCAGGGGATGAATGACAGATGATGCTGTTAAATTCACCAAGTGTGATTGAAATGAGTGCAAGCTCACTTGGACCACTTTACTCACTCTGTCTCCTTTACTCACTCTGTCTCAGGATGCTGTGGAGAGAATATACCCCCTCCAAAAAGTTGTGTAGATGTGTAGAGTAAGTGACGGGGAACTGGACTTGATCAGATGAAGCTGGAAAAGCTGGAAAAGGTTTTTGTGCCTTGTTTCATACAAAGTCTGGGCTGGCCGGGGTGGCATCAGTGGACTTGCCAATATAACCTCCAAAACTAAACACCCCATGTTTTCCTGGTCACTCTTATCCTTTTTCAGCATCTCTAGTAACAAACAACACACCAGCAGCAACCTTGGCTCTTTGAACAAAGTCTCCCCTGTGCAGTCTGTTATTAAATTCTCTTATGTCTTTATTAGATATCAGATGTGATGAAAGAAGGTGACATCTTCAGGGAAATCTTGCAGTAGGTGTGGGGATGGGATGTTAATGGACTGGGGGAGACGGAAAGTCTACAAGTGTAATGATCTTCTACTGTCTCTGTGAAAGTGTTAAGGTCCAGATAGCTTTTATTTTTCCCCTCCCAAAATGAAAAGGTAGTTGAGGAGTATATAGAATGAGGTACTTATCTCTTCCCTACCCAATACTGCTCCCTTCTGTTTTAACGATTATTTTGATGTGGTTTTTTATTATTATTTTGCTGTTCTGCGATCTCCATCCTTTTTATCTCACCTATTGGTACAACTGATGAGTTCTCCTTTCCCTGTGACAGTTTCATTTCAGAGAAAAATGGCAAAATCACTGCAGAATGAGCATTTAAAAAAAAAAAAAAGTTGATTAAACAGAAGAGGGAAAGATGGATGCAAACTGCAGGACTAAACCCCGAGGAACTGGTGTGCAGGGGCCAGGCAGCACGGCGAGTGTCTGCCTGAGGCAGGAGGAGGCAAGTCCAGGGACTCGGGTAAAGAAATAAAGAGGTTCAAATATTGCACTCTATTACATTTCTATTCCTTGAATTAAAAAAAATGTTAAAATAGAGGTAGAGTTGAAAGAACGTGGTTTGAATTATTTAAACGCAGGTGCTTAAAAGCTCAGGAAACGCAGAGATATGGTTAAACAAATACATTCAGGAGTGCTGTGTTTACGTTTGCCCTCAGGCTCCATCCCCCCGGGCATGCCTTGGATGCGTGCACATGTCCTGCTCCTTCCTCCTTCCAACAGGCACCTTGTGAGGGTCTCCAGATGTATTTATGATACTGGCAGAATTCCTAAAGGTCAGTTTTCATACCAGAAACCCTCCTCTCTTTCACCATGGCCACAGGCTCCTGCCATGCTGACAGAGCTCACACCAGGTAGCTCCTGCCCATGCACAGAGCAGAAGGGCTGTTCCTGTAGACATCTCCTTAACAAGCCCTGGCGTTTTGCAGCCTGGACCTTTTCAGTTGTGATGAACATTAGGCAACAGCCCTTATTCCTACAAGTCTGGGGTATATTTGAGAATTAAAGTGGGTTAAAACACTCTAGAAGTTTAAGCTGGGTTCTTCTTTTATTAAATTTCCAAGATATCAAAGCCGG
>VXBO01012682.1:334263-370604 GCA_013400135.1 Rhinoptilus africanus
TGATGATTTTGACACTTTAGATGTACTAACAAAACATTTCAGCCTAGATAGGCCTCCGCTCAGTTTATGTGTTTATAGGTATTTGGGGAGAAAAAAACAGTCAATTTTAGCTGTTTATGACTCCCTAAGGACATTGTTCGTTAACACAGTGTCTGCAATTAGCCATGATGCGTCCCCATGATCGGTGCTGTTCTCCAATGCCAGTGTGCGGGAAATCCCCATCAGTGTCCAGGAGGGGTGACCAGGAGGGGTTGCCCACACCGAGCTGCAACTGAACAGCAGACGAAGTATTTTCCAAGTGTGATCTGTAACTCTCTTGCAGAGAACCAACTTAATGCACACGGACAGCGAAAAAACCTCCTGAGATATCTATGGAAATATCACAGGAGCAGGGTCTGTTTTGGATGTTTTTTTCCCAAGAAGCCTTAACGTGGTCTTTTTTGACAAGGGGAGATGTTCACGTACACCCTCTTTAAGTGCCGATGTCGGAAACGTGCCGGTCGAAGACACGATGCTGGAAAATCGCAGGAAGCGGAAATCTCAGTAGGTGGGTATTTTTCGTGCTTTTAAAAGTATGACATGAGAGCTTTGCAGAGCTGCAATCCTGAAAGAGCTTGACTGCTCCCATTCAGAGAAAATAACTAAGAATTTTTTTGCTTTGTTTTCACCACTGATAAAGGGCTGGTGTGCCCCAAGGACAGCGAGCAGAGGGAGTAACACTTGAAAATTTGGCTTCAGTAAATTGTTCCTTAAATTCAGTGACTCATTATTTTCTTTTGTTGCATGTGGCTCTTTGTGTATGAACTCCAGCCCAGTCAGAAAAATATCCTTCGGTCATTCATGAGAGCTAGTAATGGTTTCCTAAGGATTAGTTCCTCCTAAAAGATACTGTCCGTATTCCTTTGGAAGATGCCCTCCCACAGGCCCTCTCTTGCAGCGCTGCACTAAAAATAGTGCTCAGAGCTTCATTGCGACAGCCCCGTGTTGCAATTTTTATAGCTAGGTAGGTGAAGTCACTTTAAATCACCCAGCTCACTTCACTTAAATTTGCATGATAATGATGTTAATTATCCATGTATTTCAAACCAAATAATGATTTCACCAAAAGATAAGACAGGGTCCTGTTTTTCTTTCCTCATGTTTTAAAAATGCGCATAGAGTTTGCATAATTAAAATGCATTTTCTCGGGAATAGAGATTTGTATCTATTGCAGGTTGAAGTGCAAGCTCGTCTACATGCTGGGATGTTGTCCTCCAGCCGAGATCCACAGGCTGGGATGCCATCCTCCATCCGTTCGCTTGGTGGGCACGCTCCGGCAGACCTGACTCGCCATAGTTTGCTGCTACGTCAGTGCTGACCGAAGGAAGTTGCTGGGAATGTGACTCTAATCCAGGTTAATAATCACTGCAAAAGACTGTGCAAAACGATCTGCCACCTGGCTGCTCCATGGCTGGGCTGGAGGGTGGCAGCGGTGGCTGGGACAGGCAGCACCTTGCCGCCCGGTGAGCAGACCCTTTCTCTTATCTCTGCCCAGATAAAGTGGCCAGTGGCAAAGAGCGCTTCCTCGCAGGCTGCTGGCATTGCCAAATTTGGTTGGTCTTGGTGGCACGTTTAGTCGTTGCCCTTTCCTGTGGTCTGTGCAGATGCAGAAATTCGGGGCAGGCTGGAGCTCCTGGGCAGGAGCAAGCGTCCTCGATGGGGACGGGGCGGGCAGCAGCAGGTATCCCACAGCCACTGTGGATGTGCAGCCCTTGCAGGGCACTGCCTTAGAGACCCCTGAAACCCTGCCTGGCCTAAAGAAATAATAAATGCAGGGGATATTTTTCCACCCACCTTTCCTTCCATCTCTTTTTCAGTGCATCAGCCCAGCTCTTCAGAAACTGCAAGGTGCTCTGTCTCTTCAGGGTGTGAAAAGAAGCATCTTTTTTTGCATTTTAAAATTCACCTTGAAGAAATGAGGTTGTTCCCTTGCTTTTCTGTTGTCTGGCTTGGTCTGAAGTAGTTTTCTTGTCCCTTCTCCAAAATACAGACAAGGCAGCGAAGGACAGAGGAGCATTCCTGGTGTCAGAGTGGGAGCAGGAAGGTGCATGATCTGGATGCCTGGTAGATGGTTAATGAGATTACGGCATTGGGGAACTGAAACTACAGCCTTTGAAAGGGAAAAGATCATTGCTGCTGCTCCCTTTACACTGTTGACTTTGTTTGCTTTGCATGAATGGTTACTGGGCAGGCATGTGGTCAGGTAAAAAAGTGACTCTTGTCCCGTCGAGATGAGGAAATTCATTGGGTGTTAGAGGAGGTTGTGAGGGGGTTTGAGACGCATCCTTCCCCTGGGAGAGGGAAAGGATGCTCCCGTGGGGACCCGAGCGGTGCCCAGCACCCCCGAAGTATCTGAGACACACGAAGCTCCATGTCTGCTAGTACTTGAACCAATGTTAATTAAAGCATTTTAATGAGGATGTTTTGAGAACTGTGCATTAGTCTATGCAAGCCCTTCGTGAAATATTAAACATCTCTGCCCTTTCAGCAGCGTCCTCCTCCCCAGAAGGTCTTCCTGCAAATGGAGTTTGACAGTCCTGATAATTTCAGAGCTAAAGAAATGCAGAGAAATAATCTTCTACAAAAATCTTAATGTGATCTTTGATGTTGCAGTCAAAGGAGCACATGCCAGAAAATATTTTGCTTTCTTCTGTTCATCCTCTGGTTGTGTTTGTTGTTATTTTCCCATCAGGCGCGACAACAAGCAGCTGATTAACTCATTAGCCAAGAGCATCAAAGCACAGGGCGAGAGCGCGAAATCTGCTCCTGTGTCCTACAGCCGCTCCTTGCAGCTCGGTGGTTTCTGCAGGGCCCGTCTAAGGTACAAAAAGTCATCTCAGACGCTCATGGACAGAAGCGTGCTCTGTTTTTCTCGAGCCCTGTCTCCACAATCAGGGACCGTGGCTGTGCTGGAGCATCTCAGCCTCCATCCGAGGGGACAACCCAAGCTCCAGCCCACACGTTCATCATCCAGCAGGCAGAGGTAGTCCCACAGCATGGCCTCCTCCTGAAAAACACCCCATACCCTATGCCAGGAGCTCATCAGGGCCGCATGGCCTGGAGGATCCCCGCCAAGAACCACAGCCATGGGACAGTGAGGGAAAATGCCATGGTGATGCTCCCGGTTGAGAGGCCAAGAACCATTTGGTGGGCAGGTGATGTAGAGACCACACGGGCAGTTTTTCAAAGCTGCTTCTAACTATGCAGCTCGCTGGAGTTGCAGGAGCAACTGGTAATGGTGAGTTTCTCTTGCAGGTTCAGGTCACGTGAAATTACACTCAAGGTCTGGCGAAGGCAGCAGTTTGCACCTGAGTGCTGCTGCCTTGGGTTGTTGTTTTCTCCTCTGAGTGGTGTGCTCTGTCACAGTGTGGCTATTGCCCAGTCTTGGAAAGACCAGCAACACCCCAGATCTCACTGGCAGAGGGTAAGGTGATCTGTCTGTCATCTTTATACACCTGCAGGCCTTCAGAAGGAAAGGATTAGCAAATGATTTATTGCCTTTACAGCAGAATCTTGCAGACCCGAGCACCTGCCTATGCAAGCCCTACAGATGTGTCACAGGAGCACAGCAAGCCCATGGCAGCAAGCAGGAGTGTTCCTGCACAGCAGACACCCAAGCAATCACCAGCAGATACCCATCAGGTACCCAACGTGTCTCTTGTTTTCCACCTCCTCTCACCCCTACCCCAAGGTCATCGCCTCCTGCCCCCTCTCCTCATCACCTCCAACCCCTTTACACCCCACCGGCTTCTGCCTCCTCCTTGCTTGCACCCCTTGACCCACCACCTTGGATCCAGATGTGTAAAGCTCAACAGCACCAAACTGGCTCTGCTCAGGGGCCTTGCCAGCTTCTTACTTTGGCTTTAGCAGCCTCTTAAAACTTCCACCACTCAGTAGGCATGAAGTGTCCACCCCACCCACAACAACTGTGGTTCGCTTGACTTCCTTGAACACCTCTTCTAACGGGAGTCGCCACAACCCAGAGGGGCTTGAATGCAACCCATCACCATCTTGCAGCTATGCACACCAGACCCTTCTGAGCTGAAGAACATTCAGGATTTATTGGCAATACTGGGTTCAGGTCCATTATGCATGGCACAGTCACAAAGGGAAAAGACCAGATTTTGCACCTGCCGCGCTGGAAAGGACTCACAGATTAGCTCCTTCTTCCCCTAAAGCAAAGGTCTTTGTGAGGAGGCCGCTTATGCTGGCAGCACTGGGGGATCGAAGCTGTTCCTGGAGAACTCACCAGGAAGGTTGATGTCTTGGTAGCATAAACAATGTCAAAATGAAGGAGAGGAGCCTGGCAGGATTAAAGTGTTTTTACATCTCTGAATCTCCTGAGTCCCAGCCCAGGCAGAGGTGCTACTGAGCTCCTGGTTCTCCAGTGATCCCCTCTCTCCTGCAGCCCAGCCAGCCTGAGGTTCATTTAGCACGTAGTGAAAAATCAAACACTAAGGCCCTTTGGTTTTGCCAATTTGCAACACAAATAGACCTCTTTGCAAAGACCAGTGTACACTGCACACCCACCACGGGCTCTTTAGCACCTGAAACCCCCTCCTGACATGGTGGTCCATGGAAGGAGATGTAAGGAGACATAATCCCAAATGAAGTCATGTGAGCAAATGGTTATTCTTTTTTCACTTTACATGAGGAGCTGCCACAGTGCTCCTGAGAAATAGATACCCAACAGCAAGCTGCAGGCAGTGTGCGATGACAGATACACATTTAAATAATGTCTTTATTCCAGTTCAGCTGAAAAAATAATTCTTGAATTTGGGTCTTAAGCCAAGAAGCACCTTTGTTTCTGAGTGATCATTGATTAAAACATCTTGTGCTTTCAGCTGGGTTCTAATAAAGACACTACATTACCCTTCACACAGAGTATTAAAATAATATCTTTATTTGGGCGGAGAGAGGAATTTAGAGAGTGACCTTAATGTTTCTTGAGATTTGAAGAATTTCACCCAGCCTAGAGAAACTCCTACTTCCAAACTCTGGGATTTCTGCTAGAACAGGAAGTTTCTCTCGCATTGTTATCCAGTAAAATGAGCTCTGGATTATATTTAGCCCCATTCATTCAGCACAATGAAAAGTAAGACTCTGGCCAATTTCCTTAAGCAAGTTTATTAATAAGTTGTTTGGTGGCTGGTCATTTCTAGGTGGCCGGGGAAGATGATATATGCAGCACAACCTCCTTTCCTCCTCTGAATAACGTTCCCAGTGGATTCAACCATGTGAAGGACTTTATAACCTCTACTGGGTACCTTTGTGAGCCTGGCAGCCTAAACATTGTCTCAGGTACAGCTTCCAACCCTGCCCTGGTCACTCATGCTTGCTGGCCTATGCTTCACTGGATTTGCAAACAAACTATCAAGGGCAGTTTAGTATCTTTTAAGCTATAGCTAAATAATCTTTCAGGGGCTCTTAACTACAGGCGCAAGGCAGCTCTGTGTAAAACTCCTAAAGCTGGAGCTGCTGAGCTTGAGGAAGCCACACTCACTGCAGATCCTGCATCAACGGTAAAGACTCCCAGCATATGGGGCCACGTGTTGAAGCCACACACAGGCCAGGAGCTTGGTTCACTGAGGGTACCTATAGCCTTGCTCTAAATCCTGGCTTCATCCATTGTTTTCTGTGTGCGTAAAGACAAATTGCTTGGGGTGTGTCTGTGCTGAGGGCTAGAAGACAGACTTAAGGTGGTTTTATGCATGACAAACTTCACGACCAATAAGTTTTCATCCATTTTGCTGGCTGTCACTTGGTCTCAAAGGCTCTGTAGTGTGTTTAGGATGTGCTAAGCTCAAAATATCTCCTGCCTGGTCCCATCTAATTTAGCCTGTGTGACTTGAAGTTTGGGCTTGCCCTAAAAGATCGAGCTCCCTACCACCCCCCTCCATTTGTAGTCATCAAAGGGAGGGGTCTGGAGCTGAGTGTCTCTGCAATATTTTCAGCAGTGGGATATGCTTCCCTTGAGGCCCCAAGCAAAATTCAGGCAACATGATGTCTTGGCTTTGCTTGGACAGGAAAAACTAGTTGCTTTCCTCCCACTGGGAGCAATGGCGGGGAGGGGAGTGGAGGTGATATCCTCTGTGGTTCTGCAAAAACAAAGTACAGCAATATGTGGCTGTTCTCTCCCCATCTAGAAGCCATGGTAGGATGCCTTCACAGACTATGGGTGCAAGGGAAGAAAGGACCTGGGAAGCCACATGTGACAACCACAAACCATCACAGTTGTGGGGGGAATATAGAGGAAAGTTACTCTACTTTCTTATGACAAACGGTACGTGTCCACATACAAGAAAGAAAAATTACCTGGTATTCTGGAAACCAAACACCAGTCTGAGAAGGTGGCAGTCAGCACAATCATGGATCCTTCACTGGAATAGCTGGAGTAGTTGTTCCCTCAGTGTTCACCTTGCCCTCCTTGGTGCCCATCATTTTGGCAGCCACAGCGCTGAGATTTCCCAAAGCTCAGCAGTTTGCACCTTTCAGGCTGCAAACTCAGGCATTGCTGCAAGGCACATGTTTCAGCCAGATCTGGAAGATCTCAGCCAAAATGACTGCAAATGGACTTACCTTATTTATTAAGGACAGCTGAGACTGTCTGCCATCAGAGCATGGCATCTTCAAAACAGGCACAAAGGAGGTAGGTAAGGCCACCTAAGCCGACCAAACATGTTACAAAAGTACTGAAATATTAAGCCACAGAATTTCTTCAAATTGTAGCATTTTTGATGTATGTGTATGGTTGGCACTGCTCTGTTATTCCTGCCAAGCACTCAATTAGCACTTGAGTTAATAAGATGTTTTAATGACTGTTAAATTAAACAACAACTCTGACACTGCTTTCCAGTGTTTTCCGAGGGAAAGACTCTTTCAGCCCGATTCCTATGTTATCATTGTCGCTAATTATTTCTGTTTATTCTCTTTACTACGCTTATTTGATTTCATTAGAAATTAGATGCAGTGATAGGGGATGTAATTTGGTATTTTTCTCTAATGTGCTGAATAGATGAGGATTAGAGCTTCACAGCTATAAGAAAATTAGTCCTCATAAGCATTTGTTCAAACAGAAATCACAGAGGCTTTCTGACAACTGTCATACCCCCTTTGATTTGCTCTTCATCAGTGCTTTTGCGAGTTTGTTCACAGAAAGCGTTGCCAAAATGAAAGTAGTGCTAAGGGAGGTTAAAATGTGTAGTAGCCAAGGCATACCTGTGAAAACATTTGGACTGTCCTGTGCCACTGCTGGTTTTCTTCTAGTGGTCTGACAGTGATTTAGGCAGGAAAAACGTAATATTTTGGGGGTTAGCTCATCAGTCACTCAACAGCTAGTGTACTATAAATAGAAGGAAAACACCAAGTAATAGCCATATGCAATATAACCCAAAATGCAGGGATTTAAAATTGTTTGATCATGAAAAATTGAAAAAACAAAAGAAAACACATGGGGTGGTGAGGATGAAAGTCTCCCACCCAGGCTGGGAGTGGGGCTAGTGCATGATCAGGTTGTTATAGGTCTCAATCTGAGATATCTCCCTGGCTTCATCCAAACTGATGCTTCTGCTGTGAGTGGAATAGCCTAGGGCTGGAGTTCTGCTGAGAGAAATGAAAAGCTTTCATAAAATTATGTCATGTGCTGAATGTGCCAGCCTGTCGTGTAATAATAGCTAAAACTTTCTGTAATTAAAACAAGTAGCTAGTTATGGTGTCTGACTATGATCAAAGCTCTTTTGTCTGCTTTGACAGTTGGCACATGTGAAAGATTTTGGCTTACATGGAAAATACTGTTGTGGTTTTTCTCTTGGTTTTAAATGGCAAGAAACGTACATCTCAGATTATCCCTAAACTGAAAGAAAACAGTAACGGGAAACTGAGAACCAGAATGTGCATGACGTAAAATGTCTACGATTTCTGGCAGAAGCAGCTCCTCTACCCAGCCATCGTGCCTTCGGAGCGGTTGACCTGTTGCTGCAATGCAAACGGTTGTATTGCGTCATGTTGTATTTCTGCAGAGATGGGAATACAGCTCTTGAGAACATTCCCAAATGTCCCACACTGCCTTATTAAAATAAGAATTGTTTTTGCATAACAAATATTTGTCTGAATTTTGACAAACCAATTGTCTGCCATTAGAGGATTTTTTTTTTTCATTACTCGGATTGTAATTGTTTTTAGATGTTTTATGGATAAAAGCTACCTTTCAGTTCACAAGAGAAACCTACATTATTTTTCCATATTCATGTCTGGTATCTGTATTACAAAATAAAGGGCTTGGTGAGTAAATATAATCTGGTTTTGCTCTCAAATTCCTCTTCATCTCGAAAAAACCCTAAGCTAATCCAGAATTCCTTTGCATCTCTGAAAACATCTACTTCCACTTGGAAGTCTCTGGGAGGATAAATATGAAGAATTTTTACAAAAAACCAGATGTGAACTGATTGGCTGAGGAACATCTTCCAATAATATGATGTTTTAAACATTAGGCAACAAAACATCATCTGAGGGAAGTGGCTAGCAGAGTGTATTGCTGAGCATCAGGATTTTCCCATCCCTTCTCATGCAGTTCTGAGGTACGTTGTGTGAAGATTTGCTTCTTCCACATCATGTGTGCTACTGTGTCTTTTTGTGTTTCCTGTAATTTCAAATTATGAACTGTGAACTCAGTGGTCACAGGCTGAATATTCCCCCAAATTCATCTATGCTTGATGAGGGCCATCTTCTTATCTTGGTCATGGCCAGTACAACGGGTTCTACCTTCAAGCGTTACTCTGCATGCAGGCGTGCCTCCACCCTGTCACTTCTGACCAGAGAAGTGGTTTTCTACTTTTGCATCTTATCAGAGATGACAGGAAATCTTTATTCCTCCTTATTTGGATATAGGGCTAATGAACTGATCTTCAGTCATCTTGGGTCACCTTTGCTTCAGAGGACAGGACTTCACTATGAACGGTCAGAGTCCGCCTCTTTGGTCTGTGCGGTCCTTGGAACAACTCCAACTCCATGGCTGGCGCTTTTGGACCTGGAGCAGACTGCAGAGCATGTAGGACCCACTCATCCCTGGAGGCTTAGCCAACAGCTACTGCCAAATCCTGTTGACCTCCGTGAGAATCTTCAGCAGTTTGTATCTTGGTAATGCCCCATGTCACACTGCACCTTCTCCACTTTAATCTTGGTTCCAGATACTACTGTCTACAGAATGACCCATCCTTATCTCCTCTTGGGTGTGTGACAATTGGTCTTCTGGTGTATGAGGAGGACATGCCTCCCAAGCATAGAGACAGCCATCCGTGGTGCTCGTATGATGGGCTCATGTGGGCATTCAGTAGCACAAGGTCTTTGGTCATTACAGAAACAAACCTTTGGGTCAAACATGATGAACCACAGCACCATGCAGGCTGCGGCCAAAGGTGTCATTAACACATCCAGGGACATTGCCTCCAGGTGACGACGGACAGTATTACCATCATGTGCAGTACCAATAAGCAACGTGCTGTGACATTCCCCTGTCCCTGGCAGGAAGCTGTTGGCCTACAGAGCTTTCCTGTTAGATTAATTTATCCACAGCTCACCTGCAGCAAGTGCTTTTAACTGACAAACTGACTGATCTACCTCTCATGGAAGATGAGCACTGGCATCTTGCAGACTGGTTTCTTGAACTGAAGACATTTGGAAAGAAGCATATTTACTGCTGATGTCAATGCAGAAGAGTCAAACCCTCTGTCCTTAAAAAGGAAGGGCTGAAAGGCTGTGGTTGGACCTGTTTCTGCTCCTGTGCTTGGTCTGATTGAGTGTAGCGACCTTGGTCCTATTGCTGGGATTTCCACTGCCTATTTCAAAGAGCTCTGTGGGATGCCACCTCCCTTTTCTGCTCTCCCTGCTGCAGAGCTCTGGATCCAGGCCTGTCCCCAGCTCCTCATGGCATTCACACCGGGCAGCTCTCACCATCAGGACACACCTGCTCCTCTCTGTAAAAGAATGTTTCACCAGTAGCAGAAAGGGACGTGAAACATTTACCTGGCACAATACTCTTGCCTTTCAGTTTGTGATCTCACGTGCTAAAGGTGAAAGACTTGTCTCTGCTGTGTCTCAGTCAAGGTCCATATGCAGCCTCAAACAGCCGGAGCATTGATATTTTTACATCCCTCCATCCTGAGATCTCATGAATGGTGATGGATATTATCCCTTTGTCTCTGGGTACGGGCAAGAGGGAAGGGTCCCTCACCCAAATCCCCATCACACTGGGTGTTTGTCTACTCATTGCGTGAACGCGCATGTTGACTGTACACGTACCTCTAACCTTGCTTGCCATAACCAGCCTCTCTTTTTTGCATACATAGGCTCCTGTGGAGTTATCTCGAGTCCTCAGGGATTCATTCCACGTAATGATAAAACAAAAGATTAGTGTTATTAATATTGTAGCATGAAATGTTTCTTGATATTGTATTGTCTCACACCAGGATCTGGTTAAGTAGGAGAAAGATGGAAGCTGTATTTAAAGCTGGGCATGGGAAAACTAGACAGTAATTTGCATGGTTGCACAAGGTACAGGAATCCACTGTGCAGTTTAGGGCTTTCTCAAGCTGAGAGACTGGAGAGCAGAAAGGTTCCCTCAAACCCCAAAGCTGAAACCAATATTGGTATTTTGCACCGTTTAAAATCTTAGGTGATATGAGCATTGTGCAGACAGTTAGGGTGATGCAGTTCTAGTGGGCAGGACTAGGAAAATGGTTTCTTCTGTGATGGCAACTGGATTTTTTTCTATGATATTACTTCCTATATTGACTATTACCTCTCCTGCCAGAATGCAGTATATATATTTTTTAATTCATGTTTATGTGTGTGTATAAATGCAGACATGCATATGTATATATGTATGTGTTTATATATACATACATACGCACATGGCCTGGGGGACCTGCCTATGTCTGCACAAATGCCATTTGAATTCTAAACTCTGCTTCTATTAACTTTCTGTGCTGATTACAATGTCCTTTTCACAGCAGATTAATGATCTTAGCTCCAACTCAAAGCATCAAGGACCATCAGCAACGTCCTTGGAGCACTTGGCTTTTCGTGGATCTCTTCTAAAGATGGTACTTAAAAAAAAAAATTCCCAAACTGAGAGATACAAAGAGATCATGCCCTACTGCAGAAGGGACATACAGCTCCCCAAAAAGACAAGGCTAGAACCAGAAGACTGAGTGGAAACAGGTGGGCCAGAGACATGTCCTCTTTCTTGAAAGACACCGGTCAAACTTCAACGGACTCAAGAAGCAGTAAGTACTCCCAGAAAGGGAAAGGCATTCAGGTGTTTACTGTTTTTCAGAGATGTTTTTATAATTTTCTTGACTTTTTAAGTATAAAGAAAAGGTGACTTTAAGAAGTTCTCTGCAAAGCCTTCATGCACATTGGTCTGTCACACACATGAGTTCCCAGGAGGGTGAAACTGGAAGAATCCAGATGTTTGAAAGCACGTTGGCCCAAGTGAAGCTGCTGGTAACATCCATGGCCTGAATTAGATGGACCCTGTAATAAAGGACCCAGTAAACAAAGGATTTCTAAAATGAGTAACATTACTTTTAAACAAAAACAGATGTACAACATTAGGGGAATATGCATTTAAATAAAAGTTTAATCTTTAAACTTCAGGAGCATACTCCCATGGTAGTCACTAAAGTGAATGCAGGCTAAAGCCCCAAGATAATATAATAAACATGAAGGATTCCTGCAGAGAGGGATCCTGAGGTGCTTTACAACTGTAAAATGATACAGAGAAGACTAATAATTATCAGTTAGCTGTGAACTGGTGTCTTGTCTTCTGGAAACCCCTGCAGAGAGGAATGGGGTAGGTTTCCCATATAAACATGAAGTAATGCTGGCTCTATGTTCCCCTCCTCCTGGGCATGAATAGCTTGAGAATCTTCTACCAGCTTTTTCAGTTAATCCTTCCTCTACTACACGTGTAGTTCGGTCTCTCCTGCTCCTTAGCTGAGCATGGTCCTAGTTGCCTGCACCCTGCAAAATCACTAGGTCCTGATGATGGCTCAGAGGGCATCAGTTACACTGTAAGGATTTGCTGTTTTTTTTTTTTTAATTTTTTGATCAAAATGTATACAATCTGCCCAGATAAAATGATAGGTCAAGGGCATAAGTACCTGTAATGAACTCAAAAGCAAATGCTAAGCAGGTGCTGTGGCCTTTGTTGCCTTGTTACAGAAAAAGCAGAGTGAAGAAGCCCGGTTGTGTCCTTCCACCTCTGCCTTCCACAGCCAGCTGTACCGTGGCATCTCTCCAGCTTCTGGCAAAACATCTCAGAGACGGACAATTGTGACTATGTTTCATGTGGCTGGAGAGGGCTGGAGAGACAGGTCAGAAATTCAGCCTGTTATGCTAAATCCAACAAATGGGAAATTATCTGCGTATAAATATAGTTTATGCTTTTCCACTTGAAAGGAAATCCCCTTATCAGCTCAGTCTCAGATGAAAACAACCGTGGACACTGTGAGCCAAGCCAAATGCCCTTGCTGAGAGGCATCGGTGGCCTTCCCCGGCAACTGAATCCATGCCTTTATGGCCCTTTGGGGAAGGAGTTTTACCATATTGTGTAAAATAAGTTGCCAGACAAAGCTGTTGAAAGGAAAAGTAGAGCATGGAGATAGCACATGGCTGTTTTGCTCAGCCAGATCCTGGGAAGCAATGTGAAAACAAGGAAGGAGATGTGAGGTTGTAACAGATTTGTTGCGACAAATGTCATTTTCTCCCTTTTAAGTAGACTGCAGGCCCTGCTGCCACTGAAATCAATGAAAATGTTGCTGTTGAATTGGAAGAAAGTAAGCAATAATAGGCCTTAGAATCAGTGAAAACTTTTCCTTGTTGCCTTAATCTTCAAATTGTAGTCCCTTTCTATGTATTTTCATCTCAAAATGCACTGGGTCAAGCTCATAAAGTCCTATATAGCTGAAGACTATGCAGGTAGAGGTGGGATACAGCATTTTATTTAAAAAAAAAAACACCAAAAAACCCAACCAAACAAACCCTGAAATTCCCTGCTGCAGTAACACAAAGCTATTTTTAAAATGAAAAAAAAGCCCCAAAACAAAACAAAAAACCTCCAAAGCCAGTTACAAGGATTACAGAGTGGCATGAAGCCCTGGCTAAATGGAGAGCTCAGAAATTCCGTACAGCCACATACTGAAGGAGACAGTTCTCCATGTGTTCGTCAGGAAGCACAGCAACTCCTTTAAATTATCCTAAGTAATCTCCAGGAGACATATGTTTTTTCTGTGTTATCTGATGGCCAAAAAGGTGGGTTTTACCCGAGAAGAGCATTGACACAGGCAGAATTTGGCAACACCCATTAGTGGGCTCTATGCATGTTTCATACAGGTCTTGAAATGTCAATTTTCCGTGCAGCTAGCCTGGTCCAAGAGACTCTGCGCAAGAGCAGAAAGCAGGAGCTTGCTCTCCTGGAGCTGTTCTGAACCACTGAGCCACCTCCTTCTGTCCGAGGCTGTGCTCTCCGAGGGCTGGACAAGTGCAGGTGAAGAGCAAGACTTGCTACTCATACAAATTCCCACTGGCCCCATCAGGATGTTTTTTTACAGGCAGCCGTCCTGAGTCGCTCTGTCTTTTTGGGGTGACCCACATGCTTCGTGGCGATCCCAAAGACCCTGTGCCGGCCAGAGCAGCCCTGCAGAAAGAGCAGCTGAGGAGGGAAGGAGCAGGGACTGAGTGGGACAGGAAGGAAAAATGAGCTGATTGCATGTCCAAGCTTCCCTTGAGCTGTTGCCTATGGTGGAGTTACAAGCAGCATCCATCAAGCAGGAACACTGCCTTTCCCAAGCAAGGAGAGATGGTTCCCGGCTCCCCGGGGCACTCCAGCAGGAGCAGCGCTGCCTGCCCAGGCATAGACCTGCCTGCCTCCAGGTAAGAACAGGGCTCGCACAGCATTTTAAGCATCCCTGGGTTCCTGTCAAACCCTCTGGGCTGGCAGAGCATTGCTGTCCCACTTCCTGCACTTGACAACGACCAGAATTTGTTCTCCCCAGTTGTAGGGGGGAGCATCCTACTGTGTGAATCCAAAGAAACAATTTTTATATTTGGTTTCCGCTGAGACATAGCATCATTTTCCTGATCGCGTGGGGTCGGTTAGAGTTCTCGAGTTGTGTTGTGGAGGTTTTCTCCACAAAAGCGGGGGTGTTAACCATGGTGGCATGGCACAGCTCCAGCTCCGCTGGCACCACTCGGCTCTCCCCCTGCCCTGGCAGCCGGGACAGGGCAGCCCCGCACTGTTTAAACAGCTGCTGCCTTTCATCTGGGAGGTGGCTTCCCTTCGGTCCTGGGAGAAGAGCTCATCTTCTGGGTAGTTTGCATAACAATTAACATTTGTCAGCTGAGATCTGCCTGGTGAAAGATCACTATTTACAAGGAGGCGGTCAGTCTTCTGAGGCTGGAATACTTCTTGATGCACTGAAAACTACGCTGAGAGTGGGAACGAGCCTGAAGGTGGGCTGATTTCACATGGCAGGTTTAGGAGCAGTTTCTTTTGCATTCAGCTTGGAGGTAGGAAAGTAGAGCTGCCATGAAAGGGGGGATTCTTTAGCTCTTACAGATTTCATTCAGTTGTTCCAATGAAATAAATACATCCGCCTTAAACAATTGAAAGAGGTATTTACTGCCTGTGGTTTAACAACTGTACTAAGTCAAAGGGACCAGTCAACTAGAGCCTTATAATTCTTTTCTAAAGAGAGGATGAGAGAAAAGAATGAGACGACAATGCAGTATTTATAATAAAGATGAAATGAGTGGAACTCAATGGCGCCAGCAGCCCCGGAGCTCCTGCTGCTTGGGCTAATGCATTTTGCATTAGCACGTCTGGATATCTGGCACTGGAAGGTCCTGAAAATGCTTTTACAAAATAGCGTCATTCTTACAGCAGCAGCATTTCTTCCAAGCACCGCCACTGACTTGTGCAGCTGGGCTGGGCAACCCCTGCAGCTGGCTGAATCGCCAGGAAGGGTTCAGGCGACCAAGACCTGCTTTCTACTCGTGTCCTTGCAGCTGGGTTGCTTTTTGCCCTGCTCAACTCCCTGTGCTTACAAGTGGCTGCACCAAAAGGGCTGATGCCCTCAGGGGGCACCTGCTGGAGCAGGGGTGGGTATACGGGGTACCCATCCCTGCCTGGGAGCGCGGGGCTCTGCCCACGGAGGCAGGATCCCTGCCTTCCCAGGGTATAGCAGGGGGCTACGGGGCAGCTAGACATCATGGTGAGCATGCAAACGCAAAATTACATCTGTAAGTAGATTTGCCCTGCACCGGCTAAGTAAATAACATCTGTGTTACAAGGACCCCTATATCTGTATCCCATACTACTCCATTACTCCAGCAGCTAATCTTGTATTTGCCTTGGAAGCAATACAAAATCCTCCAAGGAACTAATACCCAGCAACTGCATGTCACCGGAACATTTTATTTTTAATTTTTTTCCCCCTACAGACTGGAGAGATACATGTCTCTCATTTCTTTCTGAAACCTGGATTTGAAAAACTTTGTGTTGCTGCATCTTCCCATAACCCTGCAGAATGACAATGTTAGTAGTAATGAGCAAAGCCCAGCAGCACCCCAGGACAAACTCTGGGACAGGTGGGAAGACCACCTGGGTGTAGGTGTCATCAGAAGCGGATGGCAAATGGTACCTTCTTTTTAATAACTATGATTATACAAAGGGTAAACTCACCACTTCAGGTCTTTCTTTTGCTTTTAACATATACAAACGATTTCTTGTCCAAAGAAATAAGCGATACCAGAATCTATTTCAATAGTTCTTAAAATATAGACCTTGGATATTTGGTTTTCTTTTTGCCTAAGCCTCTCTTACACAAGCTTATCTCTGTACAGGAGCAGCATGTGAGTCTGAGGAGGAAAATGAAAATGGTACTAGAGGCTGCCAAAAGTGTAGAAACAAGTCAATGAGGAGGGAGGCAGGGAGAACAAAATAAATTGATGAAGTTTTCCTGATTGCTGTATGCTCAAGTTCAGCTAAGAACAGGATTTCTTCCTTGCAAAAATAAGGTTGATCTCAGCTTCTGACCCTCAAATGCTAGAGCAGTGGGATGGGGTAGCAGCTGCGAGCTCTGGCACTCCGATCCCAGCCAGTGCTGGGACCCTGCATTCATGGACAAATGACTTTTGGCTTGATTTTTCAGTAACCCCTCTTGTTCTCGGTAGGATATGTTGGTGATGACCTCTTCAAAAGCTCTTAATATCTTGACCTCATATATGGGAAATAATTATTAGATCCACAGGATGTGGGCAGGGTTGTTTAGTTGTTGTAGCACAGTGCCAAGAAGCCATTCAGCAGTGAAAAGTCCAAGGCACGCTGCTTTTCACTGCTAACCTGCTCACGTACCAAAAGACAAGGGGCGTGTTGACTTCACCCAAACTGGAGAGTGAAAAGAAACCAACACCTACCTATGTTTTAAGACACCCTATTGAGATGTGTCTTGCAAAAGGCAGGCAGAGCCTTTCAGAAAGAAGGACAGCACCACAACAGAAGCACGAGCTAGCGAGATAAATTAGTAAAAAGACCTTTAAATACCACAGGTGGCAATAGCTGAGCACCTGAGATATTGAGCCAAGTGCAAGTCTCCAAAAGTATGCAGAGCCCCCAGGGTGTAACTCCCCACATTTAGGCTGTTGAGGCTGGTCAGGATACAGGTTGGATTCAGAGGTGAGGTCTGGACTGAGGTTTTGACTTGACTTGTTGATAACCAGAATAGTTCTCTGGGGAAAATGTCTTATTCTGAGTAACCTCTGTGTCAGGTCTCCAGTACATCTTAGAGTCTGGATTGGTGTCCAAGAGGAATGAAGTATTTAGCAGCACAGACGTTGCCGGCTTCAGGAGGATGTGCCATTGGCCTCGGTCCACAAGTTCCCTGGGGATGGGATGGGCTGAGCTTTCACTGAAAGCTGCTGTAAGTTTTGCAGACTGTTTTAGAGGAAGGCTGGACACCCTGGGCCTGCAGAAGGTGCACGTCAGGGCAGAGTCCTCCACTTCATACAGAAAAGCCAAAATATTGACTCTGAAAGTGATGCTAAAGAAGGCAGCTCTCAGAGCCAGTTCTGGGCTCTCAGGAAGCAGGAAAGCCCTTCGTGCTCCTACCCTAACACAACCTCTACACAACTTTCAAATAGGATGCATGTCGATGTTTTTTTCAAGCATCAATGCCTCCTTACCACCTCGTGCATTGCTGCTCCTTTGCCTTCTTTCTAGCGCAACCACTGGCTCAGAGCGTCAGAGCTGCCGCTTGGTCTGCGTGGAGAAATGGCTGTGGAGGGACACAATTGTGACTGATTTATGCCACTTGGTGCTATCACACAGGGATTTGAAAACAAAGTGTCCCAGTACAGCCCCATGTATTTCGCTGTCTGCTGTTCGGTGAAGCCTGGAACAGCTTAAGGCTTGGTATGTATCCTCCTCCGCTCGGAGTGGTGAGTATCCTGCTATTGCTAAAAGGCATTTTGACAACATGCATAAAGTATTATCCTTCGTGCGGGGGATCTCAGCAGATAAATGGTCAGAGTCACTGGTACAGGATGAGTAGATTTGGCAACAAGGCTGTGCTGTGGGAGCACTAGTTTCCCACCTTTGCTGTTCATGGTTTACTGGGTGAGCTGGGGGCAGCTGGTGGTGCCTGGAAGCAGCAACAGATCTGTTGATCTGGTGAAAGGTCTTAGGTGTCACTTGCTGTCCCCTCAGTTTGAAGAACAGCAACTCATTGCTTTGGTAAGCAAAGTCCCAGATAACCTCCTATTAAATTGGGCTCAAGGCAGGGCAGCAGGAAACCCAGTGCTGTGATGGATCTGTCGCTGCCCTCAGAAATGACCCATGTGGATCCCGACAGGGAATGGACGTTGCGCAGGAAGGGAAATCTCTGATATGCAGCTCCCTCGGGAGATTTGAGAGGCACCGGGGGAAGCGTTTTGAAGAAAGCCTAGAAGAACAGGAGCAGTGGGAAATCTGCATGGGTGAGATCCTGGGCATGGGGTAAAGGGAGGGGAAAGGAGAGGTGCAAGATAACTGCATGGGGATGTGCACCCCTGGAAAGGAGAACCAAAACAGGGCTACTTGCTGCATGCCATGGCTGTACGCAACTGTACCCTCGGAGCAGGGGGGTGTTGCCCAGTGAAGTGGCCACTTTGTGAAGCTTTGGCGATCTAGTAGGCCCCGGGTCCTGAATTCCAAACACAGAGGCAGGGGCTCTGCCCTCCCGAGCACGCTGCACATGAGGTGATCCGACCATCCGAGGACACATTCGCTTGTGACAGGTGCCGCAGCCTCAGCTTGGGGTTTCCCTGCTTTGGGGTACGTCAGTGTGTTACCTGATTTGTCCTTTTTTATGATTTTTATGGGGTTTTTGCACATATATTTCACTGTGATGTGTTTTGCTAATGCAGTCACATGTAAAAACCAGTCAGGATATACCACATAAAAACAGGAAAGATCTTTAATCTTAGGGTCATGAGAATGACACTTGACCTAGCAAAGCTACTTGGCCAGTTGCTTTACTTCTAATATACTTGTTTTTTCTTCAGTACTGACAGTGCTTCAAGCCTCTGGATTTCAGTAGTGTCCCCAGCGATGAAGTTTTAGCTGATGGGTCAAGGTAGGTCTTGAGGGGACTTCAGTGAACTAACAAATGATACCATCCCAGGAGACCTCAGGACTTTCTCTTACTTGCTTTCCATCCAGTTCTTCTTTTGTCTTGAAACATGTTACAGTATCCCTTAAACAAATCAATGGGTTTTGGTTCACTACTCCATTTTCTTCAGCTAGTGAATATTGATTCCCCTATTGTGTGAAATAACTGGAATAATGCAAATAGATACAAATAACAGTTGCAAATTAAATGATGCTCTAAGTAAGTACTTTATAATAAACAGAGAAAGAAAAAATGCATTCATTTTAACACTTGAATTAATTGTATAAGCAGAATCAAAAGGCTGAAGACCAGAAGGAATGTTAAAAGTTGCAATGGCCCTAAATCTTGGGTCATGCAATTTGAGCTCTGTCATTGGAAAACTGTTATACATATATGATGTCTTTTAAAAATGACACTGAGGGCCCCTGCAAGAATGCTCAATGGATCAACTTCCCAAAATTACATGGTAAAGTCTGTGATCAAAATATACCACTGGCCACAAGGCACAGACATCACTTATGGAAGTCTGCAAACCTAGGCTGAACTTTGCAACGGTGCCTAACCTTTATGAATGCTTTCCCTTTAGATTTACAGGATGGCATCACCCTTCCCCAGGGCTGCCCACCCCACTTTGGCAGTGGACCCAGCCAGCTTGCATTTGGCATGAACAAGGAATGGGTATGGGAGAGGAATAACATCTACACCCTGCTCTGCTGCCTCCTAACTGCCCTGTCCCACCAAACTCCAAGAATGCCACTTTGCAGCATCCGACCACAGGGAGCTTTTCTGAAGTTGCACTGCAGGTGACGAGCAGAAAACCGTTTTTCAAACTCCTGCGTTATCAGAAAACTCCTAGAGTTTCACAGGCATTCATTCAAACCCACAATCTGTCCGATTGAGTGAGAATGCCTTGCAGCAGGATCAGGTTTTATCCAGCACCAGGTATGCTGATAATCCTCCCCAATCAGTCGCCAATCTCTGCTTGGCAAAAGCACTCCCTGGGGTATTTTTACTGAAGCTATTTTTAAATGACAGTGTGATATTTTGTTTTATTTTGCTCCTTTGTTAATGGAAGAACTGGCTATATGCTGTGTGTCTGCTCTGACAAGAAACCTCCAGTTATTTTTCAGCCCATTCCAGCTGGGATGGAGGCAGGGCTGGAGAAAGTGCTGGCTGCAGGCAGGGTGAGCCCTCCAGGGAGCAGCGCCCCTGTGAACCTCTGCCTGTCGGGGTCCCCCGTGTCCGGCTGTGGGAAAAGCCTTCTAGGTTTCTTCTGGCTCTGGCATTGATGTTACTTTGGGCTGTTTTTCACAGGTTGGGTTGTTTTATGTTTAGCTGAGCTGCTACTTGCATGAATGCTGTGGTTTTGGTTTGGTGGGTTTTTTTCCTGCACTTGAACTACACTAGAGTTTTCAAGAAATTATATTTTCAGGTTTAGGTTCTGAACGGCTTCAAAGCATAAGCATCTAAAAATTGAAAATTAAAACCTGAAATGTCCAAATGGCATCACTGCACAGACAATTCACATTTCATCTTGTCAAACGTCTCCCTAATGGAGACATAACTGGCTCCACCTCTTCCTCTAAGCTCCTGGACATCGCTGCACGTTCCACAAAGGGCTTTACACTTCATTTCTCTCAAGAGTGCATTACGGACTGACACTAGACACTTTTTGTCCCCAGGAGGTTTCTTCTGGATGAAGGAAATATAAAATGCCTACCAGAATTTTGCTGATTCCCAAGCCCTCCACCCTTATGCGCTGTTGGATGACAATTGTACCACAGTTTTACACCAAGATTTTCTAGCCCATCAAATTCAGGCATGAATGGCTCACAGTAGACAAAACCCTACTGAGAAATATGGATTGTCTATGTGTGTGCAGCTATCAAATATAAAACATGCCTAATTAAATCCTGGAAAATTACATTCTCTGGTTTTAAGGCCTCTGTTTGTACATGGGCCCAAGATTTCTGGTTTTATGCCTCTGAGTAATCCCAGGATTCATTCCAGCACCTTCTCTTACATATGATATGTACAATACTGTCTCCTTACAGAACTAATTCCATAGACTTCAGCAAGATTAGTGCTCAGGTCGCTCATATACCTTCCCATCTAAGAAACTGTGCTGGACCCAGCCTCAGGAGCAGTGCCAGTCGCTGGTGTCAGTCGTAGGAGCAGAACTAGATCTTCACTGTTATTTTCTGCCCTGATCCAGCAGCTCTAGCAGCTGGAGCAAGAGGGAAAACTGCATCCCTGCTTATCCTGAGCTCTGACAATTTGCACCAGTTATCGAGGCTGGTTTCTTTCATTGCAGAATCCAGTAGAACTGGATTGAAACCAACACACTTATTTTCCTATTGAGAATGTTGGTGATATTCTAAAATCTCTTAAATTTTCTAGTTTCTGATCCAAAAGCCATTGGCAGACCAGATAGAGTTTGAAGGGCTAGATTTTAAAGATGTATTGTACCCTAATAATTTCTGCTGCCTTTGGTTAAGATTCCTGAGGCAATATTAACAGAAGCTGTAGAAATATGTCCCTTTTCATCATGGTTTTACGTCAGGAGTTTACTGCTCTAATCATTAACTAGCCTGCTGCATTATCTATGAAAATTGCTCTGTAATATTTATGAAATGTGACCTTTGTTAATTCAATGTTACAAAGTGTTGGATTCATTCTGTTTGCAAGTGGAACAGATTTCCAAATCACTCTGCAATTAGTACAGTTTGATCTAACTAGCCTATCTCTGCATGGGGTAGCCTTCCACTGAAACAGCAGGATCGCTGTCAGAAGTGAAATGTATTTTCCATACGGCTGAAAGTAAGGCTGTAGCACCTGCTTCCACTACATCATCTTTGGCAAAGGTAGTTGCTGAATGAATATTCCCAATAAGGGAAAACAGTAACCAGACTTAGAGAGCCTTTTGTTATGAGAAATACCTCAATTTAAAAAAAAAAAATAAAATGTACATGGCCAAAAATGTTTGCCATGTGTAGTATCGTAAGGGGAAACCGAAAGGAAACAGGACACTCTCAGGCTGAAATGGGCACCATTGGCCATTCTGGAATGGATACAGATAAAGCAATAGCAAGTGCCAACAGGAAGATTCAGGAGCCCCATGGAGTCGAGATGCTCTGGTAGGTGATTCTTCAAATCAGTCCCAAGGCCACCATTAGGAGGGGATGGTAAGGTGCCTCCCCACCTAAAAAGCCCATCTTCCTGATCCAGGTAATGCTACCATGATTTTCTGATTCTCTCAGTCACACAGGACAACCTCTACCACTTCAGCGTATGTGGTGTGTTGGGGGGATGAAGTTTCATTGGAGCAACAAGCGTGCTGGATGAGCATCACGCAGCGATGCCATGTGGCACCATTCAGTAGCACAGCACCAGGAGCGTGCAGCACCCCTGGCATTCACATCACACTTTCCCATCCCCAGAGCTCTGTGTGGTCAGTGTCAGCACTCCATTTTCTATACAGGGTAACCATTGCTCACTCCAACTGGGACGGCCTCATGTGACTCACAATATCGTGAACAAACTGAGCATTTTCCTGTCCCTGCGTTAGACTCCTCAGCTTGTCCACCAGTGATGGACAAAATTAGAGTTTGGTTTGTGAGCCAAGCTAAGCTGTGATGAAATCTCTACGTAGAATTGTAAAAAATGCCCATTTGGCCCCCTGTAGAACTGTTTTATTTTCCTCTAGCGTGACATCTGACTGTGCTTTCCTTTGCAGGAAACAAACATCCTCTTGGATAAAGCAGGGACTGGAAAGCCAGGGACACCAGCCGCACGCTCTGCTCCCTGCACGGGAAGAGAGAGGGAGTCTAGGGCAGAGCTGGGACGGAACGGAGGGCAGGTCCTCACCCAGGACAAACTGGTGCAGCTGCCCCACAGACAGTGCGGATCTGCCAGACTTACAGCTCCTCCAGCCCGCTGGACTTTTACAGGTCAAGGATGCTTCTCGGGAGGAAGGTTCTCAGGTCCTCCTGCCTTTCAAACCAGTATTTTAGCACAGTTTCCCCACATATGAAAGAGAAACAATATTGACCTACAGGACGTGAGCGGTTTGATGTGAAGGCAGCAGCACAGGCTGCAAAGAGAAAGTCCCACCCGTGCCCTGCTGTGCCAGAGCCAGTCCTCCACGGTTCATGATTTGGTCCTAAAATTCAAAGCTGCCTGCAAGCCTGGGCACCAGTGCCTGATGAACCTCCCTTTTCCCTGTGACCTTGATGATGTGTTGGCAAACAAAGGAGCTGCTAAGGAAACAAAGGCGAGTTGCGCTTGTGAATGACATAGGTTTCTTGGCATCTGGCCTAAAATTGTGGCACTCGTTCCCAGAACTTGACAGAATCGGGGAATCCTCCTTCCTCCACGTCACTCCACTGTCCCCCAAGGGAAAGGAAAAAATACAGATGTCTGAGCAAGAAAAGAGCAAGACAGAAGCTAGAGACATGTAAAGGCTGTTGTGATAAGGGAAGTGGTGAAAAAATGGGCTCTATCAGTACCGGTACCATGAGCTACAGCACTGCCTGTACACCAGCCCACCCCACCCTGCAGGTGCATTTCTTTGGATGACCTTCCCATCTCCCAAAATTGTTTCTTAATGCAGGAATGTTTGGAAGGGGTTAAATCACACGCTGTGAACCAACTGGCAAGAAGGAGAAGATTTGAGAGCAAACATGTGAAACCAGGGAGAAGGGGAATGAGCAGCTGCTCTGACGGGATGAGCTCAGACCCTCCAGGTGTCCCAGGAACACGAGCGCGTGTCCTGCCAGCCACGGCGAAGGCAGTGGGACGGGCAGCGACTGCGGCACTCAGAAGTGGGGCAGCAACAGCACAGGCATAGCTGCCACTCAGCTTATTGCTGGGGCTCCATCGTATGCGTTTATTGCAGTTGCACATGCCTGCACTGGTGCAGACTGGGTGAAGTCCAGGGGGGGGTCTGGTTATCCCACAGCTCTGAGGCAGGCACAGATGCAAGGAATGAGAGAGGCTGAGAGAGAAGTGGTCTGGGCAAAAATGTGTCTAGAAATCCCCAGGCTCCTGATGGAGAGCAGTGCTAGAGCCAGGTTCCTCCCTGCTGAGCTGAGCAAGTTCCTCTCTGCAGCACGTAAACGCCATGTGTTCTCTTTTCAGGATCATGGATTTGCTCCATCAAACAAGACATTTTCTTGCTACTGCGTCCTTCCTCAAAGATGGGTCTCTCTACCATGTGCTGCTGTCCTCTTCTAGAAAACACACACAAGAGTAAGCGTGCTGTGAGAGCAGCACGCATCTTTGCAAAGCCTATGAGATCCCAACATTCATGGAGTGAAATCCCCAGTCGGTTTCAGGTCTCCTCTTTGCTTTTCATTCCAACCACTTCAGCATTTTTGAGCTTCTGAAGGTTTAGGATTTTCTACTTTTTTGCATAACTAGGAAATTGAGAGCTGTGGTTTATCTACTTGTTTCCTGTGAAACACAAAGGACCTGAGAGATGGTGGGGTGTATGTGTGCTGTTGGTGCAAGGTTCGAGCAGGGGTAGATAAGGCTGCCCAGAGAGCATAAGGGTGAGTTTGCTCCATCATGAGGAGGGATTTTTCCCTGGGTATCACTGGTGTAAAGAGAAGACCGCAGTCACATTTGTCTGTGACTTGTGGAAAGTACCCCTCATGCCCAAGGTGATGTGCTGCAGCGTGTTGTCACTGTAGCTCTCAGGCTGTGGTTCAGTGGCCACGGCCATCCTCTCTTGCCCACAGGCACTGCAGCGCTTGCTGAGCACCCTGCCTTCCTCACCAACACCAGTGACATTTTCCTCCATTCAAATCCTTTCCTACTTTGCAATGTTTGCCACAGAAGTGTTTTGTTGACTAGGAGGCACTTCAAACAGCTGTGACAAGGAAGGGAAACAGTGGGTGGGAGGGGTGGTCTGTCCATGAAGATATGGGCAGGGAGAGGTTGGTGTTCTCCATCCAAGCTGTCCCTTCCCATCCAGTCCCAAGCCCTGCTGGGATTCCTCCTGCTCGGCTGGGACTGCCAAGCTGGGGAAATGGCAAGCAGGCGGAAGGCATGCCATGATTCAGCAGCGCTCATGTTTGCTACCAGCTTTCCAGCTGCCAGAAGGAGGTGAAGTTCCTCTGTGAAAATGTTTTCAGTTGAATATCTCATAAAAAGTAATAACAGATATTTCAAGAGGTAAACAGTAGCTTTTTTCCCTCCAGCAAAAAAAAAAAAAAAATCACATTTATAGCCTTTGCATGTTGCATAGCTGTTTACCAATATGTAACATAACTCTCCGGATCAAAAGTGGGGGAAAGTAACTGGATTAAAGGAAATGTGGGGGTTTTTAACCTAAAGTGCTCTCAATAAAACTATTATGCTGAGAGGATGACTAATGTAACCAGTGTGTGTTTTGAAGCATGTCATGAACACTTCTTAGGCTTTCTGAACACACAAAGAGAAACCTCAGGAGAGAATTAATTTACAAATCTGATTAAGCATAGTGGCAAAAAGCATCATATAATAAATAGTAGACTCTACGGGTAAGCAAAGCTTTAAAAAATAAAACATACCCTACAAAGAGCCCAGATGTGTGCATTTTGGGTAGTTTAACATGTCTGATTAGATGTCAAAGTTACAGACACTGAAAGCAGAGGTCATGCTGAGGTATTACTTCCTACCTCTTCTTCATTAAGCCATCATGCTGCCTGTCTAGTGTAAAGCATAGATCTTAATTTGTGAAGCAAAGGCAAGCCTGTAAACAGAGGAATAGGGGTTTTCTACCTGATGTCAAGACAGACTTATAGTGTGGTCCTCAGCCAGCCACAGTGAAATAAGCTGGGGTGGACCAAGAACCTGCCATCTCCCGAGGGTTTTGCCCCCCACCAGGCACAATCTATTGCCCCACCATTGACCCACACAGCTGGGCCAAGGTACCCCAGTACTCTTTCCCCTTGGGTGCAAGATCTGCACTGCTTCACACAAGGACATGACAAGGTCCTGCCCCAGCTTCCTTTGGCACAGGTCTCAGCTACCTGGGTCTCAACAAAAACTACCTTTGGTATGGGTTGTGTCGGCCTTCATTCATTCATATTTATAGAGCAGTTTATGACAGCATTTCAGAAGTGAGCAGTAGTATTGCTCAGCAATCACAGCTTACTTGCCTTCAGGGACTTTCTAAGTTTGCAGGAGTTTGGATGTTAATTAAAATCCCTTATAGCTGCAGAAAAGGGGTGCCTTCAAACTCCAGACAGATGTGCATTATAAGTGAAAGGTTTAAGTCTTATCAGTGCACCTCTGAATATTACACCTATCGTTTTATATCAGGGATTATGCTTCCACTAATCTTCTCACCTCCTGGGGTAACTGTCAATATACGTAACAGTTTTAAACAACCCTCATCATATCATTCAAAACCAGAGATGTGACAGAGTGACTTGGCATAACTTAGACTTCCCCAGGGGAGTGAGTGAGTGGTGAAATGCCCTGTCCTAGTGCTGTGGTGCCAGTCATCTGATGTGGGTCCACCTTCCACCATCCCTAGCACATCTGAATGGGAGGCAAAAGTGAAAATCCATGCCTGTGTTACACTGGTCCCAGTCAAGAGAAGGGCCACTTTGTGGTGAAAGCCCTGAACTGGACTCGTGGTATCCAAGTTACTACAGGTATCTCATTACTTCTAGTAGTGAGACATGGCTGTTTCTCTGTTTCTTCTTCCCTCTGCATAGGAAAGATTTATTCATAACAACTTTCTCATGCCTTTTTCTGTTTTCTCTGTGTCAACTGTAAGGTCTTCATATTAAAGAAATCTCTCTCATCATGTGTAGATCATCTAGATTAGTGGGACCTTGGTCTCCTGTAGATACCAAGAGACTGGCAACAATGAAGAAGAGATGAAGAGCTGCCAGTGTCCTGATGAGTTAGGAAAAGCAGAATCCATTAATGCCCTGAAAGTTCTTTTCTGTGGGCTGGTAAAACATAGGCTCACTTACACAATGCAGACACTGTCAGCGAAGCAGGAAGTTGTGTCCTCGGCATCGAGTCTCTGCGCCGTAACTGCAGGGAGTCCAACACCTTGGACGTGGCTCAGGCAGAGAATCTGTGTCACACAAAAGGAGAGGAATGGAAACAGCGTGAAACCACCAGGAACAAAGGAAGGCGAACAAAAACAGGACAGACGGGATCAGAGACACAGAGCCAAGTACAAGGCAAAAAAAAAAAAGACCTGTGCAAAGCTGGAAGGAAAACAAATAAACTAAGTAAGCTAAATTCTCTGTATCCTAGTTTCTTCCACCTCACTTGCACCTAATCACTGAAGTTTTCTCCCAATGCTAAAATCGGTGCATCAACACAAAGGATGTGGTACCCTACATGAGACAGTTGCACGGTAAACATCTGCCTGAGGATGCTTTCCCTGCATAATTTTTGCATTTTGTAGACACCACAATTAGCAGACACCACATTTAGCAGAGCGCTGTGTGGGTCGCATAAGGCTAGGTCCTAAACACTATGTGCTACAGCATCTTAGATTCTGGTCCCCTAACAGACAGAGCAGACTAAGTGATACTTTTACTTTTTGTGTGTGAGGTTGCTTTCAGCTAGTTTGTGCCTTTTTGAGGACCTTCCTTTTCCACTCCACCCTGTGACAGAAGTGTTTTGGAGTTGTTAAGAAAAGATCTTCCCTTTCCTGGAATTCAGCACCTCAAGCAAAGCACCAAACCCAACACTCAGCTTGAAGGTTTAGCTGGGAAGTATTACAGGGAAGCACCACATATGATCATTGTTGGCCAGACCTATGCAGCCTCCCACCTGCAGTCCCTGTAAAAAGTATTCACTAAATCAATTCCATCCACACAGCAATGGTTAAAGTCTGCCAACACTTAGATACTCATTAGCCTGATTGATTTCCCATTATCTAATTAATTACTGCAGACTTCACATTTCACGTTACTTGCTTTGCCATTCAGGTGATGGCACTAAATTTTTCTTTGTGCCTTGCATATTTCCCTGGACTGGGGCAAAACTCCAACCAGTCACTGGCAAAAGTGGTCCAGGACGTCACTGGGGGCTCCATCCCCTGTCCGAGGATGGAGCCAAACCTCCGGCAGGCTTCCCATGCTGGAGGTGCCAAAGGCTCCCCAGGTAACCCAGACCAGTGCCTCCCTGTCCCCACTGTCAGAACATTTTGCTGATATCTGATCTCCTTGCTGCAATTTAAATGCATTGCTTCTTCCTCTCTTGAATGCTGAAAGGCGATGATTTCCTGCTTGCACTAGCTTTTTTTTTGCATAAGGAAGGGAGCTCGTTACAGTCATTCTGCCTGACTCTTCAGTCGGTTTCCGTACCTATACCAATAAAAGAGAGTGGGAAAAGGTACTTGCTTTACGTGGAATAAGAGACTTCATAAGACGGTGTGAAATCAAGCCCATAATTTTTAATTCTAAACCATACGTTACAGATACAGTTCCCATCGAGTGCTCATTTAACATTCAGTTTCATTTCTCCATAGGAGTAATTAGCTTGCAATGAGGAAAATCATTTAATTAGGCCCACAACTGATTAAAGCCTGGTGCGTAGCCTGTCGAAATAAAGGAGAAGATACAAATTGATTTCAACATGTTTTGGGTCAGACCCAATCTTCCAAAGCAAATAGAGAGATAAGACAGCATCTGCTGACTATTCACCTGCCAAGTCTTTGTGCCGATCTCTAATTTTAGGTCCTGCAGGCAATTGTCCGGGTTATTTACCACCTGGGCTGTTTTGAACTTCTCTCAAATGCGTGTATTGATGTACGAGCTCTCTTATCTCTACGACTATACTAGCAGTATGAGGTTCAGGATCAATACTGATTCCTCTCTCGTTCAGCTGAACAGCACTTTATTTACCTAATTACTAATATCTTTTAAGGGCCTGATCTGGCAAATCTTGACTAAGCAGTCTACAATGAGTGAGTTAGACATGCTACAGAACAGCAGAGTATTATTATTAGTGGACAATGTGAGATTCACCTATGATTTTCCCATCACAGATTCACCTGGATCCATCACGGCTAATATCAGTAAGTGACAGAATCCTATGGCTGGTAGATTTGCGTCAGCCACATGAAGCATTAATTTTTCCCTACTGGGAATAAAAGTCAACAATTTGCTTACATACTTACTGCAGGCCTGTAAATATGTTACAAATACCCGTTCCTTCATAAACAAAAATTTGTTCACCCATATATATATGCAGATAGCTTGGCTGCTGGAGAATGGCTGTATGAAAAGACATCAGGAGTCCACCTCCGATGTTCTTCTCATCTCATAATCTGATTTCCCCAGCTTTCAGCTCAGTTGATTCTGGATGTCCAAGCACTCAGGTGAGTGATCTCCCTGCTTAACTTCGTAAATATAACTTTTTCTTTCTTGGTTCTTCATCTGTAATTATTCTATAAACTAATGGCAGCTAACTATTTGTTTGTCTCCATAGGATGCATGAACTCGTTCTTCCATATCTAGATGGATTTTCAGACTGAAGAGCAATACAAATTTGCTGGAGCTTCTTCCTGTAAACCCAGCAGATGTGATTCACAGATTCCTAGGAAGCAGGTACCTTGGGTAAGAAAATGTTAATTTTCTTTTAATGCTCAGACTATAGGTGCCATTAAGATTGTGTCACCCCTGACTGATTTTATTCATGAAGCCCACAGTTGTCTCCCTGTCCTCTTAAAGTGGACATTCTGTTTGCCAAAGGCAGACTGGCTTAAGCCCTGTGTCCTACCACGTGCGCACAACCCTGCTCTGTTCCTTTCTCTGTCCTGCTCTGCAGCAGTGGTGCTAAGCATCAGGGCAGCCTAGAAGACGATCACAGCGAGGTAGAATATGCTTTTACTGCTGTATGATGTGCTTCTATCAAAGTAACGTAACAAGGAGGCCCAACTGCAAATTTTGTCGGGTAACGGAGAAACGTTTCATTTACTAGCTCGTTTGAGCAGTGACCTCAGGCAGATGCCCATGCCCCCAGAAAGCAATCCAACACAACGTGGGTCTGAGCTGTGGTTTCTTCAAAGCCTCTGCACTGCATTAGTCTATGTACTCTGTGGAAGCTTAATGTGATACAAGTGTACACAAGGGCTCCTTTCCTACACGAAGGGAATGTAGCAAGGCCATGGCATGAGATTCATATCAAAAATCATATAATACATCTTCCTTCTGCAGTGTATCACAATGCCGAATGTGCCAGACTGGGGACTGGGACACCCAGTCATCTTCCCAGCTCTTCCCCTGCCTTTGCTGAGTGACGCTGGCCAGTTGTTGCACCCGTGTCTCCGCTTCTTTTTTGTCTTTGAAAATGAAAGCAGTGTTACCACTGCCTTTCATAAAGTGCTCCGACCCCAGCAGCATCAATGAAGATTTTCAGGATGACACTATCCAAAACTGCCAGGCATGGTTTAGGTAAAACAGAGGTGAGGCAGAGCAGGGTGATGAAGTAAATCAGTGTCTCTCAAGCTTTTCAATCTCTGCCTCGCTTCAATCAGTTAAGAATGATTTCATGCCTGACCACCGAAATGGCTGCAGGGCCTGGCGGCAGGGTACTGCACGTCTCGCTGGTCGGGGAGTGCTGGCGGAGAGGGGCATTCGAGGTCGCCACAGCCAAACTCTCAAGGACGCGAAGATACAAATGTTGTATTTCATAATACGGCAGTTAAGAAGAAACGAATGTTATAAGGGACTGGCATTCAGTTTGAAGTACTATTTTTTCAGATTTTACTTTCAAGCATGTGTGTTTTCATAAAGTCTCGCTAGATATCAAACAAAAATGGGAGAAATTCAATTGTTTTGTGAAAGCCAGTGATCCAGTGAAGCAAACAACTGGTCAAGAGCAGACAGCAAGCTGGGCTAGTGAGCATAACGTACCAACCTGACTGCCTGGGAGTCACTGTGTGCAGTCCTGGGCCCCACAACTTAAGAAGGATGTGAAGGTCCTTGGATGCATCCAGAGGAGGGCAACAAAAGCTGGTGACAGGGCTGGAAGGCATGTCCTGTGAGGAGCGGCTGAGGACTCTGGGTTTGTCTAGTTTGGAGAAAAGGAGGCTGAGGGGTGACCTCATTGTTCTCTACAGCTTCCTGAGGAGGAGAAGTGGGGAAGGAGGTGCTGAGCTCTTCTCCCTGGGATCCAGTGATATGACATGTGGGAATGGTTCAACGCTGTGCCAGAGCAGGTTCAGGCTGGACATTAGGAAGGATTTCTTTACTGAGAGGGTGGTCAAGCCCTGGAACAGGCTTCCTAGAGAGGAGGTGGATGCCCCAGGCCTGTCACTGTTTAAGAGACGTTTGGGCAATGCCCTTAACAACAGGCTTTAACTTTTGGCCATCCCTGAGGCGGTCAGGCAGTTGGAGCAGATGATCCTTGTAGGTCCCCCGAACTGAAATAGTCTGTTGTATGCACTCAGGTCTACAGGTTCCTATGACTTCTATACTGTTTATTTGTTGTCTTGGTCCTTGGACCAAGCTACTCTCCAAGCCTACGCCTGGGTACGGTTCAAGGGGCTAAGGACCAACCCAGAAGGCACACTGGGTGAGACTGCACAGACACGGCTCCTCCACACTACGCAGTCCCTCTACACTGTAGCAGTAACTTAGTCCCCCCAATGGCCCACACGTCTTCATGTCACATAATCTGTTTTATGCTCTGAAAGCAGCTCTCTGATGGGCTGCCACACATGTTCAGGCACTTTGAACTTAAAAAAACCCACCCCAAACTAAAAGCAAACCACATATAAAATAAAGTGATGACTAAAAGCCACATGTACACCAGTAGCAGCCCAGAGGAGATGCAGAGCTGAATGGATGCAGTGACATCTGCCATTTGAGATCAGGGATGGAGGACGGTCTTTGGCCCTGCTTTATTTGTCAGCGTAGAGGTAGTTAAAGTGTCTTGAAGTGGGCTTGGGCACTGACAAAACTGTTACTTCTGAAACTTCTTTCTATTCAACTTCCAGGTGGTTTGGTTCCTGCATTTAGAAAACAAAGTTAATGATCTGAAGCACAGGTGAGATGAGAAATTAAATGGGATTTGAGATGCTGAGACAGGGAACTGAAACTTGCCAGTGCCAGCTCTGAGCACAGATCCCCTCCTGTGTGGGAAGACAACTGTCTTTGCTAATTACCTAAGCCTTGCAGCTCCCAAGGAAACAGGGGGATGGACTGCAAGGCACACTGAAGGAGGTGGTTTCTGGACATAGGGATAAGACACAGTAAGGAATCTTAAAAGATGGAAGAAAGAAACGTGCAGTAGCTGCAATGAGCCAAATCTGAAAAGCATGGAAGGGCTAATTATTTCTTTAAGGCTGTACATGGGGAAGAGTGAACGAACTTGCTTGAATTATGTATCCTTGACTTCAGAGCTCTGCCCTCATCACAGCTCGGGGCACTCAGCAGTTCTGGTATCACTGATCTCGTACGCCATGTCATGCCACAGGACGGATTTCTGGAAAAGAATGGTGTTGTAACATTTAAACATGTAAATACTGCCATTACAATCATAAAGTGCAGGCAGTGAAGAAACCACAAACAGTGCAGGTTTTGGGGTGTGGCTGCTGATGGCTCTCCCTTCTGCTTCTAAATATAAAGTTTTTCAAACTTCACCGTGAAGTGACAGCTACCCCTTATCACTGCAGGCCAGCTGTTTCTTTAGCACTCTGCTAAAGTTCCTGCTGCTTGCTCATAGCAATGGAAAAAAGCTATTTAGAGACGCAAATCTGCAAAGCCTTTGAGCACATGTGTACCTTAGAGCCTGTCCTTTAGTAATTTGGTTGATCTTCTTCCACACCCATTTTACACCTCTGCACCCATGCTGACAACACCAAAGCCAGTCCCAGTTCACTGGCACAAATAAAACCAGATCCAGAGCAATTCATTCTGGGTATTTTAAAAGTTTCTATGGTGCCTCCTGAGGACTCAGATGAATTCATCTAGGAGAAATAATCTTGGTAAAACTGCTATGAGTTCTCTAATGCACTATTGCACGCTGTACAGAAAGCTCCGTTGATGCAACTACAGGTAAATGTGTGTCGGCACTTGTTTGGTATGAGCCAATCCACACACTGTCCTTCCTAAATCCACGTGGGTTTACTCGGGATTTCATCAGCAGGGGCTCTGCGCGCGTGTGTGGTTGCGCGTGTGCGGTTACACACATGCTTATAGTTCACGCAGACCAGTATAGTTTATGACTCCTGAGGTCGAGAGCTACCATGAACAGAAATCAGCTGTTTTCTGTGACTGCACCGGTCCCTGTTTTGCCGTCCTTAACAGCGCTGCACGACATGCAAAGTCCAGCTGGCTTCAGTGGCCCCTCTCGTTCCAAAGCACCCCTCTGTGCAGGGAAGAGTGGAACCACTGTGGAAAATCCCAGTATTAATGTGAAATTGTGCTCAATTCCCTTAAAACAACTGTCTTCAAAGTACTTCTGCCTACATTAAAAAGCAGAAGAGCAATCACATCGAGTCTGATGGGTTTTAGCCCAGGAGTGGTTAGAGGTGCTGCATTTGGGTCCCAGTGAGTGGAGGGAGGATAAGTGTTATGGTTTAAGAAACCCACAAAAATTTATTGTCATTTAGACAATTATTCTATCCCCACCCGGGAATGGGAATCTGGAGAAAACAAGGAAACCCAAGGGTTGAAACAGAAAGACATTTAATAGAATAAGACTAAATAATTAACATTAATAATAATAAAGAACCAGTATATCCCAATACCAATATAAAATATACAAATCAGAAGGAAGCAGCAGTGGACAGCAAATGCTGGACACTGTGAGTGCTATAGCTTCGGGAGAAAGACAAGGGCTCAGGGGTCTGGCACCAGGGCAAGGAGTTCTCAGGATCGCAGACATCAAGACAGAGAGCAAACTATACAGCAAACTTTCTAATTTATATTGAATGTGATGTTCATGATACGAAATAATCCTGTTGGCCAGGTTGGGTCAAGTGCCCAGGTCTCGTTCCTCCTCATCCCTGCATCTGTCAAGGCTCGAAAACACTGAGACCTTGAAACCTGCATAACATAGTGGGCTATAAAGTAAATATTTTCATAAATTCAGACACTAGAATCTTCTAAAAGTGCAGGTTTTGTAGGCACTAGAAGAGAAATTAGTCCTGTGTCACTCAAACCAGGACAGTGAAGGTGGCTTCAGCCCAGCAGTCAGAGTGGACTGAGTGCTGAGGAGTGTCCAGTGAAGGCAGCGCTTGGTGGGGTGTGAGCACGGTCTATGTACCCCTCCCAAGCACTGCCCCCTGCTTGTTTGGACTCCTGTATTTCTAGAGGCAAACGGTGTGTTCACAGTGTGGTGGGGAGGAGCAGGAGAAGCTTCAGGCCTTTGGAACCTCAGTGAACCCATACCCAAATCCAGCCTTTTATACGAGTGTATCCCACTTCCACCCAGGTGCATTGATACACCTAGGATGTTCATCTTTCTGGACATATAACTGATTCCACAGCCTGTGTACAAAATACGTTTAGACACATATAGAAAGAAATATAGCTGCTCCAAAAATCTGAGGTACCGCTAGATTGCTGTGGCTACAGCACAGAACAACAGTGCCTTATCTGTATATCTTCACGTTTTCTGTGCTACATGCCCTACGCACATGGTCAGGCAAAAGGAACTTTCTTTCCTGTGTGGAAAATACAGACCTTTGCATATATGGTTTCATGCTATTTCATAACAGAAAGCAACGTCAAATAGTGTCTAAACCTACTTCCAGTTAAGTCAACAGCAAAACTGCCATAAATTTCAACGGGTTTACAGTGAAAACAGTACTATCTCACCCACATGCAGAAGAATTTCAACAGTTCAAGCAGCAAGTGGAAAACGTTACAGCAATTTTTTTCACCATTGCAATCTATGCACTAAATTCTCTTCTGCCTTTTAATTTATGGAGTCAGACCTTTTCCAAGCAGATATAAAATTACCTTAAATTACAGTCACAATGCTGCTTTCTTCACAGCCTTGTATTTTATCTCATCCCTGATGCCTGGACCAATTGGCAGTAAAATGCGATCTGTGTTTCAGGAATGTTCAAGAGCCACATTACACTTGCGTATCTGAGGCAACAAGATACAGACTAATAAATTATGAGGTATAATGTATGTGTAGTTTTACCACAAACCTGTAAAAAGAGTAAAGCATAATCCTTGTTTTAATCTGAATTGCTATTATCCTCTTAAAAGGAAACTGTGGCTGACATCTTTTACCAAGGAATAAACACACAGGACCATATTCTGCAACCCTCCTGTACGCTGAACAGCTCTTACTCAGATAGTTCAACTAAAATCAATGGGATCACTTGTGTGCACAAGTGCTATTCTGCAGGAGGACTGATTACAGGCTTCAGCACTTTTGGCCTGAAGATGTACCAACGTGTGATCACAGCACAGCTTAAAATGTGCCTATTTTAAAATTACTTGCTCATGTTAAAACCAACCAGTTTTAGGCAACAGCTGTGCAGCAGCTATCTGAGATAAGGATGCAAAGTTAGCAGCACAAATAGTATGGTGTGGCCAGGAAAGGTGCTGAGCTCCTTCCTGTTCAGCCTGCACGCCAGGAGCCGGGCTATTCTGGTAGATGGCTTCTGTGTATCCAGATGACGAAAGGCAGCTGAATATGCTGGCAAGGGTTGGAAAGCTGGCACTAACTCTGACTGCATTTCTGAGAGCTTTCCACTGTTTCTTTTTTTCAGCAGGTTAGACTATTGTGTAGAGTTTAGTAATTCTTTTGAACCTCTGTGCATGTTTTTGCAGTACTGCTGTTTTCCTCTCTTGCCTGCGCACTGTAAGGGGTCACGGATGTTAGGTGCCAGACACATTTTCACAGCATCTCTGGCACGCCACTTGGATCATCTTTTTCATTCCAACTCATTTCTTGTCATACTTGCCACTACGAGAGCAGGAGGCTTTTCCTTCAGTTATAGTCATATGCCAACATTCCTCTGACTTACAGCCCTGATGGTAAGGTGAAACAAAACTGAAATCTGCTTAAAGTGTTAGCTTTAGGAAACCCCTCGTGCGCTGGTGGTGGGGAGAAACACCAGTGGGGACACCAAGAGCCCCCATCTTGCTGTAAAATGCACAAAGGCCCAGCCCAGAGGCCTGGTGGTGCCCCAAGGCACTCCATTTCCCGACGCCTGGGGAGGAGGTTGGTTTTTCTCCCCCAGTGCTTGCCAAGCTCCCTGGGCGCTGCCACGGGGAGCCATCTCCTCTCGGCCCGCTGCTCCGCTTCCCTCCCCTTCCTTGCAGGGGTCCCTGGAGCTACCACGGACCCCGGGCCCCGCTTCCCTCCCCATGGCCCGCAGCGAGCAGCACGCTCTTATTCACGAGGAAAAATATCAATTTTGGGGGTGAAAACTGCCCGCCGCCAGGGGACAAGAGGCGCTGAGGCGCAGGCCCAGCGGCCGGCAAGGCTCAAGAGCCCCTCCGGCCGCGGCATCGCACCCTCTCATGGGCGAGAGGGGGCGGCGGGGCTCTGCGGGTCGCTCGGGCCGCCTCCACCGCCCCCGCCTTCCATCCCGGTGAAGCGGCTCCGCACTCCCTCCCCCCCCGGCCCGGCCCGGCCCGGCCCGGCCCGCCCACCCCC
>VXBO01012682.1:371612-426093 GCA_013400135.1 Rhinoptilus africanus
TCGGTTTACCGAGTTGTTGTATTTCTTTTTTGATCTCGCTTCTTTAAGAGATGCCAGAATAAAATCCAAACAAATCAACCGGAAAAAATTCTGTTCTTTACCCTAGCGTTCCTGCAAAGGAGGAAAAAAATGCATGGAAAAAAATATATTGCCACTAATGCTGACTTTGTCCCTAGAAGCAGAACATGGCTATGCATCAGTGTTACCCTTCGATAGTGACTATTCCAGAAAGAAAACAAAGGCAGGCACCATGGCCAGAAAATCCCAGAATAACAGGTAATAGACGCACCGCTTTTTCAGAACGAATCGGCAGCTTTTCCAATGTGTCTAGCTCATGTGCAGCGCATACATTTATTAAAAATAATAACTAATCCAGTGTCTTAGTTTCCCCCATCCCAGTAGTCGCCATTTTTTTCCCTGGATGGGCTTGGCTCTGTTTTGATCTCTCATATAAACACTGCCACGCGTACACCATCTCCTTAGTACTCACTGCACTTCTAAACCATCCGCCCTCATTGCTCCTTCTGCTCCGCGCTCACCGACAGTGGCTTTTACTGCAGATCTTAACACCATAATCGCCAGCCAGACTTCTCTTTGCATGGCACTAATTTCCCCCCCACCACCACCCGGCATTTATTTATAAACCACAGGCAGCGATCCGGCCGCCTCCCCCATCGCAGCCCGAGCAGATGCAGCCTCTGGTTGCAGCGCGGCACCAGGCTCCGGGAGGGGGAGCGTGTACGGGGTGGTGGGGGAGATCCACTCCTTGCACTTGAACTTCTCCTGTAGGTACGAAGTGAGAAGGTGATGGAGTGAACTTGACCTCTCTGGGGTTTCTGCTGCACCGCCGGGTCGCCCTCCTGCCCGCTGCATGCAGGTCCATCAAAGTGCACAGCTCGGTGGTTTATTTATCGTGATTATCGCCTGTCTTTTTGTCGTGGTGACGGTGGTTTCGTTGTTTTCCCGCAGCTGCTACCTGTGCTGCGATGGCATGAGCGGCGGGAGGGCTGCTGTGCGCAGGCTCTCTGCAGCTTTGTTTGCTGCTTGGGCAGCGGCTGTGTACGTGCAGGAGGCTGTCTTACAGGGACAGTGCCGGCCCCTGCCTGCCTGGGAGCTCCTCCAGTCCTGCGCTGTGCCTTGCTCTGCTTTACTCCTCCAGGGCTGCTCCGGAGAGGACCAAGGAGACCATGCCCAACTGGGCCTGCTTCACCCCAAAGAGGGGATGCTCTTCCCCCAGCACAGGCTCCGCTCTGCATGGTCGTGCTGGATGGTGGCTCCTGTAGAATAGCCTAAAATGAACTCGGCTCGCACGTGACGTGTTTTCCAAACGAGCAGCGAGTCTCGGCGGGCCCGCTCCTCTCTCGCTCCTCCAGCAGGCATCCCGCAGGGCAGCGGGCAGCTGGGTCTGCTGGCACTGGGGAGGCGCAAGGCAGAGGGCCAGCGGCCGCTCGTGGGGCACCAGAGGTGCAAACTGAAATCAAAAGCTGTCGAGCTCCCTCCTTGAGAAAAACACGAGCTGCTGAGTGCCCTGCTCATGCCTGCCGTGACTGAGCAGTGTGTCTTGAAGATAGCTGAGGGGGAGCAAACTGTTCCCCTATGCCCCTACTGCAAGCAAGGCAACCATTTCAGGGGGTATTAATTGCAGTCCTCCTACATTTTTTGGTTTTAGTTGAATTCTTTGTCTCCTCTTGGAGCACAGAGAAGACGTCAGTTCAGTTTAAAAAAGAAAGTCATCAGGAGTGGGAGGCGGGTCTTGTTTCCTGAGACACTTTGCTCCTGACGATTTTTAATTATTTTCTTATAAAGTGAGCTCGCTGCCTTTACAAAAAATCCACAGTTAACCAAAACAGGTCTCATAGGATTTCTAGCTGTAAACTGCTCATTGAATTGTACAGATTTCTTCTTTTCTGTCTCTTGCATTCAAGAAATCTGTGTTACTTGCAGAGCTATTATTCTGTCGTTTCCATGCTTAGGTCTCTTGTCATCCGCTGCAAAATAGTTATTTGTCTGAACTGTAAGCTGCTTTCAGGAGTTTTTAGGGGAGGATTTGTAATCTATCAAATACAGCAGAATTAAAAGATTTCTGGTTACAGATTTGCTGGCGTTATTAAAGCTTTAACCAGTTATTAAAGCTGAGGCATACACGTCTGCTTGCAGTTACCTTTCTGCTTTTTTTTTTTCTGCCTGTAGATACATATTTTCCTCTTCAGTCTTTCACTCTGATTCTCACTCTGTAGCAGTGGCAACCTTCAAAAATGCCATCCTGCAGTACACCATGTATGCATTTACTTACACTTTCTTTTCTTCTAGCTGCAGTGTATTAGGGGTGAGTCGTTTGCGTTATGGGACAGTATAATGCTTGTCAAGAAACGGTTTCAGAGGGGTGTCCATCAGGACAGTGGTTTATCCGGACACTGGACGTGCTTGCTGGTGAGGGAAACAGAGGCGCGTTGCTTTAGTGCAGCACCCTGCTATTTCAGGGACAGAAGTGCAGCAGCAAGGCCCTGTGGGCACCTCTGCATTGTACGTACTGACTCTGTAGCTACATCTAGCAAATTGCTGCTCGAGCCTGCGTGTGAGCTTAGATTTGAGGGGGAAGAATTATCCTTACATTTGAACATCCAATCTAAAATGCATGAAGTTAGACTAGCATCGCTGGTTTATTATTTTTTGGAGCTTATAGGCTATAGGCTCGAGTCCCAAACTAGAGTCTGAATTTTTGATAATAATCTTCCTAAGCAACTCAAAGATTAACAGAGGGAGACGACTGGCCAAAGTTCAGAGGATCTGGAGTGGTGGTGGGTGATGTGAACCACCGGGCAGTGTTTGCCCGTATTGCTCCACTTTAACCATTTTCCAGACCTGCTGGGTTTGGAGCATTAGATGTAGGCAGGCATGATTTGCGTACACGTTTGAAATTTACGCGTTATTATTGTGGTGTTTTTCTTACATGTAAAAATACATACTTTAGGTTTCAAGAGTAGGAAAGGAGCAGAAAACTGCATGTTTCAGAACTGCAGGGGCTTTGTTGTTGTTTTCATTATCTATTTTTGTATCCTGCTGCTTGCAGCATCTGATCAGATAAAAAAGTGAGATACATATATACGTATTATTTTTTTTTTCATACTTTATGAGCTATACATCTATAAAAGCGTGAAAAACATCTTCCTCCTCATTCTTGGAAAAATGTGAAGAGAGGGGAGGAGGAGAAAAACTGTCGGATGTGAGGAAGCCTGGCATGCTGTACCCTTCTTCTTTATTCTGTGTGTTCTCCCCCTGTGTTGCCTGCCTGCGGGTGCTGAGGAGCCTACCCCGTGTACTACAGGTGTGCTGACCAGGCAGGGGTGGATTACATCTGCCCTCTTGTTCAGCGAGGGTGCTGATGGATGCCTTCTTCCTCTGCCGAGGTGGTGGGTGATGTCCACGTAAGAAACCATTTCCTGAGACCTTCATCCTCTTGTCAAAGGCTGGCGAGGCCCAGACCTGCAGGAGAAGGAGGAGGAGAAAGGCTGCCCAGCCTTTGGACAGGATGCTCAGGTCTGGGCTATAAAAGCTTGCCAGCCTGTCGAGTGCAATTAAGTGAGAAGTAATTTTGACAGGTTTGGATTCATGCAGGGAAAAATACCTACAGAATTGCATTTAATTAACCAAAATCTATAAGCTTTCTGTTCACTGCAGGAATTTAACATTTTTTGCTTTGTCCACTGATAGCTTTGAATCAAAATAGGAAATCGTCATTAGCAGTTTGTTGCTAAACAATATTCTTGGGGTTATTGGTAGCAATCAGACACAGTTTTTAGCCATTTCTTTTTCACTTCTACATTAAAATTACTCGATTTTTATGTGTTTTCTTCTCACTTAGTTTCCTATGGTGTACCCTTTCCCATGTCACACGAACCAAACTGCTTTGTTTTCTCTGGCTTTCCGGTTTGCCGTTTGTACCGTGTCCTCAGCTGAGATTCAGACTTGTTCCCCTCCAGTGGTTTTGACAAAAATCCTCTGGCAAATGAAGCTGGATTCTTGTTTTGCAAAGAGGACAGGAGATTGGAGAAAGGCACAAGATTGACTTTTGGGGGGAGGTAAACCTAAGTCACGTCCTCTTCTTATGGTAATGCTTATCAGGTGCTTGACCACAGTATAATAAATGTCTCCTCTTCACAGAGCAGTGTCTGTAGTTCCTCAGGCAGTGCCATACAGTCTAATAATTCTTGTTCATGTGGCATTGGAATTAAAGAAAAGGCATAAACCAAGCAGATGGATTTAGTGCAGTTGTGCCTCAGAAATTTTAATCACAAATATTCAGAAGTCCCCCCGAGCTTGCTGTTTGATCCAAGGAAATGGAGAGGTAACATGTGTGTGATGTGCCAAGGAGGAATACAATGCAAATCTGAAATTCGGTGACGTTTGCTCATGAGACAGGGCGCACTGATAGAAAACCACGCAAGCCTGCAGATAACTGGCTTGTCCTGTGCCCTGGCTGTAATGACCCCCACCAGGTGTGGGGTGGCTTGAGCTGTGCGTGGGTGTGAGGTGCCTGTCTGCCCATGCATGGGGGAGCTCGGGCAGCCGCTATAACATGAAAAGGTCAGAAATAAGGTAAAATGAAAACTAAAATCTTAGCGCTAGATGCCAGTCTACTGAGGTCACACTTAAATTTACTTGCAGAGCAAGGAATTGGATGTCGATGGTGCAGTGTGTTCATCCTGTTTAGGAGCTGGTTTGCTGAAGGAGAGGGAGAGCAAAACAAATGCCGGTTTATAAATATACCTTCTATATCTATTAATTAATATTTTTGCTTGTGTGTTATATAAATAGAGTTGTACTTTGTGCTCTGTTCTGGTGAAGGGTTATATCTAGAAAAAGATGAAAGCTGCATTTGGTGTTTGAAATAAAAACAGAGCCTAATGTCCGAATTCCTCTGTTAATGTTGGCTCATGGTAAGGGTCAACCAGTGGCCTGCAGAGCAAGCCCCTTGCTCCGTGCAGATGTTATTCTGTGACCACACAAAGCAGCTTAGGGATCACAGCCTGATTTTTATTTTGTTTTTCCCTTTTTTTTTTTTTTTTTGGTGGGAGGCCGAGAATAAAACACTGCAAACCAAACTGTGCAGACGTGACTCCTCTGCTTTTTTGCCTGGCTTTCCGAATTCGGTAGATCCCTATGGGTTTGCTTTCCTAAAGCTGGTGGCAGAGGTACAGAAATACCACTGCGCTTGTTTTAAAAATGGATGCATTTTAGTCCCAATATAAAAGGTCTCACCAACTGGTCTTTCACCTCTGAGGAACTGCAGTAGGTCTGCGACGTCTAGGAGTTGCAGGATTCGTGCAATTGAGGAAAACAAAATGCCACCTTAATCGAAGTGTGTTGGGACCTCGCCGTCACAAACATGTGGCAGCACAAGCTTGAATGAGATCCTGGAGCCAGAGCTCTACATCGAGGCTGTGCCAGTATGCCTGGTTCCCAGATCCCAGCTGAGTCTGCAAGGCTGGTTAAATTTTGCTATGAGGAGAATGCAAAAGTAATTTCTAGTGGATTAATTCCATGCAGGCTGTTTCTTCGACAGGCTGGAAGTGATGTGTCCAGTTTAAAACAAATGGAAAAAAACCTGATGACCCTGGAGCAGCGAATGCTGGGCAGAACGTGCATTTATGTTCAGGTTTATTGCTGCACCACTCCTCATCTCAGGCGATTTGGGTGGTGGGCTGTAGTATTTGCAGGTGTGTCCCATGGCAGGTTATGTTTGCAGACAGGAAATTCCCTGGAAGCAAATTGGGATCTTTTCTAGCCTTAAGCTGTGTCGCAGTCACAACCAGAGAAGACTGTGAGTCTGTGAACCGTGTGCTCTTGCCCACCAGCACGCTTGGGAGTGGGAATCAGATGCAGACACTTGGCATGTAGTGCCTTGTAAAACTTCTTGCTCTGTTTGTTCCTACTCTTTTTGGCCTGGACAAAAGGTGAAGTGCAGGCAACGTAGTTTGCATGTGGCCCTCCAAGTGGTGTGTGACCTTAGGTGGAGTTGTGTCCTCTGCACATGGGTTGTATGACACCCTCCCAGCCCTACCTGCACCGGAATGCTCTGGCTTGGGCAAGGCTTTTGCTACCGTTTTAAGCATTTTGTTAACTAGCCTGCTCTGCTCCCTATAGCACTTCAAAATGCATTGGCAACTGGTAGCTTATCACTCGTGGCCTGGACCTGGCTCCCATTAGCCTTGGGGAAGTAGTTTCAGCAGCGTTGCTGTTATGTCCCTGCTTTTGTCAGGAGCTGGTGCTGGTTTCCTTCCAACAAGATGCAGCGTCTGGTGGGGCAAATGGATGGAGGAGTAAGGGAAGATGATTTAGTAACCAAACAGGCAGCGCCTCGTGTGTATGGTGAAATCTCAGCTTGGTACACGTGTGGGCAATTGCTGCTGGCTTACCTGTAAACTGGTAGAAAGTTACTCTTATGGAGGGAGCTTGTTTTTCCTGGGTTAGTCTTATCATCTCAATTATCACTCGTCCTAATAGTGACAAGCGTTGTATCAACCACGTGCTCCAATAGGATTACCTAGAAGTCTTGTTTAGGGGAGGGAGGGTGATGGAAGGGGACAGCCTTAAGGACTTGATGTTGGAAGTGGCATAGCATCTTGCAAACTAACAACTGCATTTACTTGGTTCCTTCCCCTTCTTTCAGGTCTTCTTTTGACAATTTATTCTCAAAGAAAATTTAACTACTACTTGACAGCTCATGAACCGCTTGGCATTTGCTAAAGGGATATTAGGGCTGTCTCAGGTCAACAATGTAGTCTAAGAAGCAGGATTGCTGATCTCCTCCTTCTGAATCTGTGATTTTGCTGATGATATTTTTTATTGTTGGCTTTTCCCCTTTATTTTTATCTGAACCTTTTTATTGACACCTTTCCTTCATCACTGCTACCCCCAACTCCCCCAGGTTTTCCCTGGAGATACAGAACCTAATGTACTGAACTTAAGCTAGACGCCAGAAGTCTTCCTTCTCTTGCAGCCACTTTTGAAGGGCTCCACCAAACCATTTGTCTGAAACCTATAGTCATACATCTGTCTCTTCTATATAAATGTATATAAAAGCATATAAATGTATATAAAAGCACATGTATCTTCTTAGTCCAGGTCCACACTCTACCTTTTACTGAAGTAATGAAAGACTCTCCTTTAAAACGGAGGTACTGCTTGGGCTGCTAGTTTGTGTGTAGACCATTCTTACTGTTTTTTATCTTGCTTCGGGTTGCATGAATAGCAGAAGAAAATGGTTGTTCTTGCAATATACTGTGCTATAGACAATGAAGGAGAGAACAAAAAATTTTTAAGAGAGAGTACCATCTCTTCTGAAAACAAATCCAACAAAAAAACCCCCCATCATGCTTATAATAGGGTATTTAGCCTGTTCTGAAGATGGAGCAACTGTCAGGTAAATGTCAAAGCTCTCAGTTTTGGTTCCTGGATAGGACCTGATAGTTGAGGCATTAGTCAGCCTTCCTGCACCTCCTGAAGTGTGTAGCTGGTGCCTGTGTTTGCACACATTGATTAGGCTTCTGCATCGCAAAGAGCTCTATAAAGAGACATGTGTTGGCCGCGACTCCGTTTGGTAGCTGGCATAACCCAAGGCAGGCAGTTACGCCCCTCCAAAGCTGGTCTGGCAGGACTCGGCGAACGTCAGGGTCACCCTTCATGAGCTGGAGATGCCTTGTAGGTGTGCTGCATGCGGTACGACTTCCAGGTACTCATTGCATCTGCTCTTAACCCAGCAAAATACTCTGTGCAGGCTGAATTTCTTGGCCAGTGGTTCTCCTGCTGGTGCAGCGGTCACCATGCGTGCTCACTGGAGCTGGGTGTGAGCTCCGCTACAGCAGGCATTTTGGAATTGGCTAGTTACAGTGATTGTGTGTACATCTTGTGTATAATTGCCGAAAAGTTCAGGGAGGTCATGCCACAGGGCTGAATCTAGGCCAGCCTGTATTTCCATTCTCTCAGAGCTCCCTGTGAACAGTGTCTTTGTGCCTTTGACGGGCCCATTGGGGGTGTCTGGGGAGAATGGTTCCTCCTGAACTTACATTTTCTGTGTCTTTTCGTAAACGTTGGCGGATTTGGCATAGTGTTTGTCACTTTTCATAGAGAAGAGGTTTGAGCTATCTCTGTGTGTGTAGGAGTAGAAAAATAAAAACAATATTCCCTTATTGTGGTCAAGTGGCAAAGGCAGTAAATCACAGCAAACTCAGCCCACCTTGACCTTCTAATGTAGCACAGAATGTGTGTAAAACAGTTTCAGTGTTGTTGCATTTGTCAGGAGCATGGCACAGTAGGAACACATACCTTATCTGATTGCAGCTCACTTGATGCAACAAGTTAAAAAAAAATTAAATTCATAGGCTTTTCAGAAACATTCGCCAGGTAATGGTTGACATAGCTGATGGCTTGGTAACAATACTGGGATGCTTTCCAGTGAAAATGGATTTACATCAGTGCTGAACTTTGGACACATTTGAGTTTTCTTCTACCTGCAGAGGGGCAGTTTGCTTAATTCCCTGCAGGATCAGGGGCTGTGCTGGGCTGAAATAAGTTGCTTGTGGATTTGTTCATTGGTTATTTCTTTGCATGAGCTTTGCTTTCTTTTTCCCCCTCTCTGTGGCCGGAGAGATTTCATCATCAATAACACCTAGGTATGCCGCAGCAACCAGCTGCCTGCGCGTGTGCGGCGGGGAGAGGCAGAACGGCTTGCCACTGGGCAGGTCGGGCATTCGTGCAGGAAGAATTTCTCACCCTGGGATGTCTCTGCTCCTTCAATGGACTGTGGACTTGCACCTCCACAAAGCTGTCTCGGTCAGCACATCGTGCCTAGATGCAGTTACAAGAGAGCTGCTTTGGTCTAATCTGCCAGCCGTAAAAGCTGCCACTGCCTCACTATCTTTTGATCCTTACGTACTGGCAATGTTTTCAGTTGGACAAAACTAAAGGTCTGACAAGTTGCTGGTTTTGAAGTGGTGGCAATAACTTAATTTTAGGAAAATTTCTAATCTAAGCTGTGTAAATAAATACAATTAGTACTTCAAGCTGAGTCAACTAAAGAAAAAGAATCTCCAAGAAGTTAGGGCTGCCTATTAAATGCAAAAACCCTGACGCATTGATTGGGGATGGGGGGGAATAGTCTTGAATTATAGTAGATTGGAAAAGAATAGCATACAGATGTGGTCAGTTCAGCGACCGTGATTTTATTACTTTTTTTCTCTTTGTAGACTCAGAAGAATTAAGAGGATTCCTCTCTTTTTGCCATTAAGATGTCAACAGCAACAGCAGTAGTTGGCTGCTGATTTTTCTTTCTGCTTCTCCGTGGGCTTGAAAGCTGGCTTTTTGGGTGCTTTTTACTCTTACCTACTGCCATTTAGTTCTAACACTTTCTGCCCCCTCATAATTTTTCTTCACAGATAAAGATCTTGTGGGCTGTTTTTATTACCAACCTGCTCAGTTTTTTATGTCCAATTCTGTCTCTGAATCTATTGAATGTTAATGAATGCAAATTTATTTTAATTCCCCCCCCCAACCCCACGGTTTACTCATGGAAATTAAATTGATACCTTAAAGTATCTAAGGGATGTAAAAGTGAACCAATTTAACAGCGAAGTTGTTTCATAATCCATATAAATACATGTTTTAGAGAGCTCTTTTGCAACTTATGCAGGTGTTGGCTTTTAAATATTCTAAATCTTGGTATCTATCCTTTTCTCTAATATTTCTTTTTTCTTTTTAATAGGTCATCACACAACGAGCTAGAAAAACATAGGTAAGTCTTGAGAAAAAAAAATTAAAAGATATATATCTGACATTAGAATTACCATACTTACTGAAGAATAATTTGTTGATATGGTTTTGATTCTGCACTAAATAGTTTATTAAGTTGGGGGTTTTTTATCATCTAAAATGTGATAGGTATAATATTGTTTGGCTTTTTTTCTGTTGTTTGGTATTCTGTTTTTTAAAGATCCCTGATAATTAGCTTTATACTGATTAATGCTGTAACTGGTTAACCATATTGTTACTAATAAAGAATCTGATTACAGCATCTGTTTGCTAGAGGTGTTAAATGCTATAAGTACAATCAAGTATTTTGTGATTAAGGTGGGTGATTTTCAGGGAACAATATGTCACACAGGGTTATTCTATGTTTTTTTTAAAGTATGCCTAAAGTGCAGTTAATTTTCATCTTGCATGTAAGTACCTACAGATACGTTTTCCCCCTCCGTCTGCTTCCTTGCTGGTATGTGTCCTGTCCAAAGAGCTGTGTGTGGGCTAGAAATCAGCAACTCCTGAGCTGCAGCCCTGGTTCTGGGTATCCAGAGCTGTGAAAAGCTGTACTTCCTTACCAAGGACATTCCTTAGACCCTGAAGACCCGATTTTTAAAGAACTCACGTTTGCAGAGTTTTGGAGGCAGTCTTTACCATATATTGTATCTTGTCAGAGTTTGTTTGCAGATGGGCTTTTTAGCTGTAGGAAGTCTGGGCATCACCTCCCTGGAAGGTGTTCCCAGAGAGCTGCTGGGTGCAGAAGGTGCCCATCTTCTTACCAGCTTTCGGTTCCCTGGCTGGGCAGTGCGGTGGCACCCCTCACTGCAGGATCACTGCCTTTCACTTACCATTCAGGCAGCAGGACAAACTCTGTTTTGGGTAGCTCTTTGTTCTTTTTCGTGTAGCCTGTGGTCTTTCTGGTTTCATGCATCCAAAGAAAGCAAGGGGTGTATGTGTTAAACCTCTTTGCATGCTTCTCAATATGTGAAACATGGTTGATGGCACAACAAGACTGAACTCACGGGGGTGTGGGTGGGGGCGTTGTGTGTTGTTCTGTGGCCGCAGTTATGTAGCAGCTAGACCATCACTTCCCTTGCATGCCTACATGCTTTCCTGTAGTTTAATTGTAATATGAGTAAACTGTAGCCCTGCCTAATAGCCACGTGGTCATCCTAGAGATGAGAGGAACTGGGGAAGGCTCAAGCGCACAAACGCAGGCCTGGGCTGCAGAATGCAGTGTGTTGGCTAAGGCAGTGACATCAGCTGGCAGGAGTTCTGCTGACAGAGTCTTCAGGAAAATAACTTCATGCAAAATTCTGTCCTTTGGTCACGCTTATTTAAAAAAAAAAAAACTAAATAAAAATCTTTGGCCCCAACTGTGCTTCTTTCTCACTCTCATTTTTTTCCATCCTCTTTCCAGATACTCTGTTCCATTTCTTCCTTTTCCCCTGCTCCATCATTACTGACTTGTCACCATCTAAACTACATACTCCTTTTTTGTTTTTACTTCCAGTCATTTTTATAACATAAGCACGGAGTTGCCTCTTCTTCCCCCTGCTCTGCCTTAACATGCTTAAGCAGCACAGTGGATGAGGCACAGCAGCATTTGCAGCAGATGCAGGGGCAGAAGAAGGATCTATTAATTGTTCAATCTCTGTTCTCGCTTTCATTTCTGTGTTGTATCTTTGTAGTAGCTGGACCATATAGTATTTGCCTTGCTAGCTTTTCTTTCTCTGCCATCTCAAGGTCAAAATAGGTAAACTGCAAGGTATGTCTTGTGATTATACAACTGATATTTGTAACTGCTGCTGCTTGCTGTACCTCCCACAGTTACACTATACTCGAAGCCAGATTTTATTATTCCTGGTGAGAACCTGCAAATTAGTGCAAGATCCTTGTGTGTGCAAACAGGTGTTCACAAAAGCAGATCAGGTATGCACAACTGTAGTTACCTAATGTATTGGTGTGAAGGACTCTTGTAATTTTAAATTTTTTTTAACAACCCCCTCCTCTAGCACTATGGGTGTATGAGCTGATAAAACTGATAGTACTATTTTTTATTCTGTTTTACTAAAATTGCATTAAAATCCACTGAGCATCTTGTAAAGTTTAATGCAAGATTCACAGCCGTAGGGAGTTGCCGTAGCAGCCGGTCCTTGCGGCAGAGCCTGTCCTCTTCCCCCGGCACAGCCCTGCCCTGCTGGCTGTGAAGCTCTGGATGTTGATTTTGGAGGTAAATCCTTTCCAGGACCAGTGCCTTTGACTCACCACTGCCATGATGCTTCTGGCTGAGACGCACTTGGTTATCTCACAAGAGCCTGTCACGGAGGAAGAGAGGAGATGGCTGCTCACATCCTCCTCCTTGCCCAGTCCCTCACGTGGTGTCTGTGGTCTGGACTGAGTGCTGGAGGACAGGGAAATGGCTTCTTCATTTACAGGGTCTTTGTGTCCTGAATGAGGATGGCCAGAACTGCCACTAACCAGAAAGCCACAGCAGCCATGTAATGGTACGTGGTGCTGTTCAGGTTATGCATTGGTGGTGCACATAAGAGGTTTTTTCTCTGGTTTTGATGTCAGTGGGAATGCCAGTGGTTGATCTCTCTGTGTGTGCAGACTTGGACATTTGGCACCAGTACTTTAATTTGCATTTTCTACTGCTGTGTCTCTTTTCTATATGCTCTTGAGGGGATGCTCAGAGGAAGACAAATGCAAGCAGAATCGTAATTCCAACAAAAACTCTTGTTACATAATAGAATTCAGACTAAAATTATGGTAGAGCATTTGTTAGCAATTCATACATAAAATTCCTGTTTCTCTGCTTTAAGTCTCCTTAGAATATCCTGCTCAGAACATTAAAGTGAAACTGTAAGGACTCATCCCACTAACGAGAGTCCTGTCTTGGTCCTGTGTGATTAAGGTTTGCATCTCAAAGCCATGAAACAGGAAACCCCCTAAAATGAGGAAGGCAGGAAATCTTCTATCCTAGGGACAGATGAGGTTCTAGGAGATATTTTAATAATTACAGACAGGTCAATCAGAATGGCACACGTAAGTAACTGGTTCCGAATGGCAAATATATGCATGTGTATTTGTATATATATTTTTTGTTATTGTTTCCAGCCAGAGCATTATATCAGTAGGCTTTCACAGAGCAACGTAAATACCAAGTACATTGGTAATCATGACTTTTTGCAAGGCATTTTTTTAAATCAACCTAACCTGAGAGCTGTACAGAGGAATTCAACTATCATAGTGTAAAAAAGCCAAGAATCCATGAGAGGCTCAAGCTTCTTAAAAAGACACAGCATAATCTCATTTATTTGCATCAGTTTTACTAGTCCTACATTACAATGTAAAAGCCAAGGTATGTCCCCCTGGAGATTGTATTGAGAATCTTCGCGCTGCTCTGTGAAGGCAGCGAGTCATCTGCCCTCTGCTACTCATGTGTGGACTTGCCCCCCAGCTTGCTCAGGGCTGCGGGAGGAAGCGACACCTCCCTGCCGTGGTCCATCCTTTCTTGTCGGAAGCAGATGGAGCCTCGACGAGGGATACCGGGACTGACCCATCAGGGCTTCTTCGGTGAGAAAGACATTTTACTCCTGCCTGGCTGTGAGGAGCTCTGCTGCAGGAGGAGTTCAAGATCTTGTCATTTCTATGGCTAAGTCTTCGAAATAGCTTGTGAAACTGAATGTTTTTAAAGAGCAGTTTTCAGAATTAGTGAGGAAATTAATAAAAGTGTGACTTGAAATTGGCGAGCCACATGCTGCCGTCCCCAAGCTGGCACCGTGTGAGCTGAACGAGTGCTTGGCTGGGTGACCATGGTACAGCTTCATCTAGATGGACAGTTATCTCCTGCTTCGGTCAAACTGTTTATATTATTCTCTGGGGGTTTTTTTGGTGTTTTTTTATTCGAGGAGGGAAGGGGCAGATCAGCAGGGGTAAAAGTTGTCTCGCCTGCATTGCCCAAAATAGTAAACTCCTAGCAAGCAGTGGGAGTATAATTCAAAGAGGGAAATGATGAATGCCCTTGGGCAGGATGGACCGGGAATCTTGAGCACGGCAGTGCTCAGCAGCGCAGCATCTGAGTTGCAAGTGCCCTCCTGTTTGGAGGAATCAGCAGATCCCATCCCAGGTCCCTAAGCAAAATGCCATGACCCTCTTTTGACAAAAGCTGTCGAGCTGAGCCAGGCGGAGGTAAAAAGCAGGCATTGCTGTTGGGAGAGGTGTACTCTAGGGGCATTTCCCTGCTTTCCTATGGAAATTGCTCTGAGAAGAAGTGCACAAGTGTTTATCTCAGTCAGTGGGTGCTGAGTGGGACAAGAGAGCAGTTGTCTCGGTTTAGGGCTCAATAGTTTATTGCAGTGCTGAGGCTGCTGTGGAGATGGCTTGGATCAGCTGAGCGGGACAGCCTTTAATTTTCAGAAGTACAAGACCAGGTTGGGGAATACAAGAGACACAGTGACTTGCAAAAGCTTTTAGTAAAAGAAAATAAACCTTTCTTTCTTCCCAAGTGAGCCTGATGTATGCATTGTTTATGGTGCTGATCAGGTGGAATCTGAAAGTCTTCCCATGCATGTGGAAGGCAATGCAGTCTTGAGCTTTCAGTATTGTTTTGTGTATTCTTTAAACCTAAAATCTTGCCAGAAAAAGATTGTAATGGTGCATCATCATGTGTATGAAATAGGTATCTGTATATAAACGCAGGTTTTGATGAAAAATAGTTACGTTTTTGATGGGAGCATTATGACGTACAATATTAGTTGATAAAGTAAATAGAGTAGGTGCCTCTGAAGTTAAGTTCTAATAGATAGTCAGTTTTCTCATGCAAGAAGTGCAGATCAGCTTGCCAGGAGCACAGTTACATTCATTGATACATTCATTTCACCCACCAGGGTTACTTGGAGTTTAGAGCTTGTATAAGCTGAGAGAGTGCATAGATGGATGTCTTGAAATTCTGTCTGTGGTTCTTCGTGTTACTAAATTGCAGGGTTAATGAAAAGCATGTAATCGCCAGTTGCTGATAAACTGGGAAGTTTTGAAACAGAACTGAAAGGTCATTGAAATAACAGCATACCAAAACAATGCTTAATGTTAATTTTTGTTATGGGCTGCCTTTTAAAAATTGCAAATTACCACTGCAGTTAGTACTATGCAACATAAAGATATAACTGCATTGATCCATCACATCGAATGGCTACAGTGCAGCCACAAGCTGAGGAAATCCCCTAACTGTCTGCTGGAGGTAAAGTACTTCCAGGGAAGGATCATCCAGTACGTGTCTTGCTGCAGTGCTTCCATCATGAGTTTAACCCAGCCCGGTTGCATGCCGCTGCTGCGTCCAGCTTGCTGACGGCACAGGAGGGAGGGGAGCAGCTTGCTTCTTCAGCCACTTCACTTTCCTGACCCAGCTCACTGTCACAAGGCACACTCAGATGGCAGCACAGGGAGAGGGCGGGATCACTTCTTTGGGTGGCAGTATTAATTTACAGTACAGAATAGTATAGTCCACTTCTTTGTCAGTTTAATATTTCTCCTAAGCATCCAGTTTTGGCTGCTATTGCCTGGAGAGTGCTGCACTGGATGGGTCTTACTGACCTGGTACAGATCTCATTGTTATAATGGGTCTATAAATACTGCTGGCATTTCTAGGGCACGTGCAGGTTATACACAAACCATCTAGATAATGTGGCTGCTGCGTTAGTGGTGGGAACCATCTCATCTTACTAGCAGAACTTAACCTCCCTATTATATCTGTTTCTTCTGGTTTTCTCATCAAGTAAGGAACTTGTTACACCATCCAGTTGGTGTGGGTTATTGCAATTCAATTGAATTGCAATAAACATACCTTTGCCCTGCTTATGCAAGGTAATGTCTCAAGAGTTTGACTTGCCTTTGTGAGAAGACAGCCATGATGGTTTAGGCACCAGCTCCCCCTCTCCATCGCACCCCCCCAGCTATTACTGCCTCTCTGAGGGTGCCAGCTGTAGGGGTCAGGTGAAATGGGGTTGTCTCAGACAGTGCAAATCCGTCTCAACTCAAAACCCCTTCTACTTGTCATTTAACTTCAGGTTTCAAAGAGAGGGGCAACGTATGTAGTGGCATTTGTGTCTTAAACTGCTGTAATAAGGGTTTTTGTGGAGCTTGTTTAGCAAAGTCTGTAAAGAGCTGGGCCCGCAAAACTGCAAATTGAATCCTGTGCCCCATGTTTCTGAGTCTGAGTAGAAGGTTTAAAGCTTTACGCTGAAACGCTATTCTTTCCTCACCTTTTCCCCATCTTTAGGCAGTCAGCAAATGTCCAAACCTGTGGCTTGTCCTGTAGTACATGCTGCAGTAGATACTATAAATGCCTGTGCACTGAACTGCTGTCTTTTTTAGTGCATGCAGCAGCTCACCTGATTATGGGTGCCCGACAAAAGTGTCTTCCCACCTAGACTGCTGGTTTGGAAAGGAGGGGCATATTAAACAGATGAAGGTTGGAAGTTAATCTGCTCAGGAAGTTATATTCCAGGTGTCAGAGATGTACACATCCTCGTGCTTTGGACAAAGCTTTTATTCAGCAGTGAAAAATGGGCTAAAATACAGTCTTGACTAAACTGTAATGTCCTTTTTCCTGCTGAAGTCGGCTTTGAACTGCATAGCCTAAGTGCAGTTTTGCACTGGTCTGGGCTCCAGAAAGCCATGTGCTTCCTGGCCTGCCGAACAGCCAGCAGAAAGCAGATGGCGAGAAACCAAGTGCATGCATTTTTTCCACTTGAATTTGTTCATCCCTCTCTCCAAACATAAGTCCATTGTGTGTCGGCCTCTAATGGACTATGTGAAAGGTGGTTTATGTTCTCAGCATCTGCTGTTTGACCTGGCCAATTCTTATCTGCCATGGTAGAAAGAGTGGGCTGGTCTTGTACAAAATGGAGATAGATGTACCAGACTTCCAGGTACTTTCAGGACCGCAGAGACAACAGTAGGCACTGATTCCCTGAAAGAGGGGAAGAGGTGCCTGGTGGTGACTGCTGTCTTGATTGGAGGAGAAAAAGATTTGTTGAGTTAGGTATTAAAAAAAAATAATAATGTTTTCCTTTTAAGCTTGCTTAACTACATCTGGGCAAGTCAGCTGGAACTTGATTTTTTTTATTTTTTTTTTTTAAGGTATTTAGGCAGCTAATGGCCTTTAAGAAGCTGGCCTCTAAATCGAGTCTTACGTAACGCACTGGGAATCCTTGGCTGAATCCCAGCCAGCCCACAGATGAAAACTGGGCGTACTGAAGTGATACCTGCCATGGTTTGAAGAGGTGGCAAATGCACCCAAAAGTTAGCAGCGGTGTGGCTCCAGCTGTTTAAGACAAGGTTGGCTCTGCACTCAGGATTCACTGCAAACCTGCAGGAGGCTGGATTATTTTCTCCCTAGTATGTCATGAGCACAAAATTTTGATGACGCAATGTCCCTGGTTGGAGCAGAAACTAAGGGAGCAACCTAGGCTATGCTCTCTGGGTTGCTTGTCCTATTCCCTGCTGTCCCTGCCTCCATGCTGTATTGGCATCTCTAGCTCTATTTTCAGTGCTCCTTTCCATGGCCTGCTTGACCTGTTTGAGTATTGGATATACTGTGGCCTGGTCCCAAATTCAAAATGTCTCTTTCTGGATGGAACAATGTGTACTCTCCTGTTACAGCTCATGCTGCTCTCCCCTCGTGGTCTCTGTCAGTGGACGGATTTACTGCACAGAATTCCTTCACAAGTCAAGTAATTTTTAGTCTGTTTTTTTCCCCTTGGTACACACAGTGGTTTAGCATGTGGCAGGGTGTGGACCCAAATCTGTACTCTGCTCAGGAGATTTCAGTAGGAGCTGTGCGTGCCTGCCTGCAAGCTGAACCCCACACCACAACTGGGTGGCTACAGGGGATGTAGTTAAGGTTCCAGAAACTGTACTGAGCATGAACATGTAGCCAGCAGATCATAAATGTGAAGAAGCATAATGCTTTTCCTTCGCAGCAGCTTAATTTGGGCCTTTTTGAAAATCAAAACAAAACAAACAAAACCCACACAAATAAAAACTCTGTGCATGTGATCCAGTTTAAACTGATTTTTCTCATCCAAACCCACTGTGCAATTCACAAGAATGGATAAGATATTCCTTCCCCCCCCAGCCTCTCCTAGTTTTTGGAAGGAAAGGGTTGTTTTGGGACTTCGTAGAGTGCTGTGTTTTGACGTGGAAACTGAAATGCGTACACTAAGCTGTGTATGCATCCTGTTAGGATAGAGCAGAGTGACAGGACTTGTGAAAGGATGTCAAGTGGCTAATATTATTGTTTAATTCTAGTTTATGTTACGCAATTTTTTTTCTATACAAATTAGTGTAACTAATTGTGTAGTGCCTGGAGATTGGTGTACCTGATACATCCAAGCACACACCTCTTCTGTATCTGTTGCAATGCTTCTAACTTGAAAACTAATAACTCTAGTTGCAGGATACATGCCCTACATTAAGAAACCTCAAATTAGGTTCTACCTTACAGCAAGAAAGCAGAAGATTCAGGGGACAGTCAAAGACTGCATCTGAATGTGGTAAAACAGCTCTAAAAGGCTGGAGGCCTGCTTGTGAATCCTCTCCTCCAAACTGCTACCTTGGGATTAATGCCTAACAAATGTATCTGCTTTTCTTTCATTGATGTTTCAATTTAGGTAACTAAATGAAGATACAAGGCGCTAAATAAGGGGCCTGCTTGGCATGTAATTCCTGCCAGAACTCAGCAGCTCCTATTGAAGTTGGGAGTACTGTCAGTGTTTGCAAATACTGGCTGCACAGACACTGTGTGTCTTACATACCACATTAGCTGGTATTTACAAAACATAAAGGTAGCAAACCCTGTAATTCCCCCAAATAAACTGACTTAATCCCGATTGGTAAGTGCTGTTGTGTTGACTGCTGAAATGAACAGCATGGGTGGAGCAAATAATTTCTGCTAGGGAAATTTGGGAGCTTGTTGTGTGTGTTTGGCTAGAAGCAGTTATTGGGTTTGGGTGCTAATAGGTATTTGAAATAGACTGTCAGATGTCTTGGTTCCCACTGCCTGATTTTACATACTCACATGGCAAGTGGGTCCAAACTTGTGGCTCCTCCTTCCATTGCCAGATAGCCTCAGTACGCTGCGCTTAAGAAATCTGTGCTGCGTTTTGTGGTGAAGAAAGAAGAAAAAGGAAAGGGAGAGAGTTCTAAAAAGCTGTTCCGTACCTTAATCCCAAAATGGATCATTTTCAGATTCTGCTTGACTGCACTGTAATTGGCACAGAGACAACCAGCTTTGTACTGTTCAATGGAAAGGGAAATAGGACGGAAATTAAATTATAAACAAGGCACTATCTGTGCTGTGGCAAGCTAAATCTAAACTTTGAGGCAGGACCATCAGATATTCTGCAACTCTCCACTGTCCCGTGATGCCAGATTTTGTCAATGTTTAGGGGGGGAAATACTACATAAGTGTTGCTCATCTTCTAATTCATATGACAGTAAGAGCACCCATTGTAGCCTTGGAAGAGACCATCTTTAATTACAGTCAGTGCATTTAATCCTTCTCCTAAATTTGTTTATATGCACACGTCACACTGTCTTTTCTATCCACCTCTAATTATGAGGCTTCAATGACGGGAGTTGGAGAGTTGGGGTTGGAACTGGAGTTGTACAGCAAGACATTTGGGGACATGTATTCTTAATTACTTTGGGGTGATTTAATTTCTTCTTTTTCTGTGGTGTTCTCACGTGAAGTCAGAACCTGCCTTTGGCTGTCAGGAACAGGCACCTTGCTGTCGTTCCAGGGTACTCCCTGCTGTCTCGTTGGAAGACATCTCAAATATCTACAGCGATAGAAGACAGCAAGACCCACCACCTCCCTGCCCCCAAAAGCCAGTTAACTTCACTCGTGCATGCTCAAGCTGCTGCAGTTAGCTACTCCCGCTAGGATGGCCACGAAGCTTTGGTAGGTACAGGTGCTGAGGAAGTATTAGCAAAAGCAAAAACGGAAGTAAGACATAGTACTGGAGATCCCTTTCTGATACTTAATTTCACAGTCAGACCTTAAAACTTCCTACCTCTGAAAATGAGAAAGTGATTGTTTAGGTTCTGAACTGGAGATACAGTTGCCTTAACTCCGACTAGGTTTTGAAACTGCGGTGTGAATTGCTGTTGATTCTTTTCCCTGCACATGGGAACATGGAGTCCCTACAGCATTTGTCAGGCTAGTTAACTTGGATGCTTGATATTTACTTGGCTTTGGATATAGAGGTACAATAGACAATGAAACCACAGCCATAGGTATCCACTATTGCAGATATTAATGCCTCGCACTCTTCATTTAACTTGATGCAGGAAAAGGCTGCTTAATTCCGGCTGTCTGCCATCCCAAGGCCTCATGCTCAGTATGTGACGGCAATGCGTGTTCTTAATTTAGCTAAAATAATTCAGCTTGACTTGCCTCTCCTTTAATTTGGCATCATACAGTGGTGTAAAAAACAAATAAATCTTGGTCACATTTCTCCCCGCATTTGACATACGTATAAAATAAGTCAGGCTATGGGGAGGTTTAAAATTGGGCAGAAAATGCTTGCTAGGCCTTGTACTATGCTCTCTTAGTGCTGTGCTACAGCTCAACTTCTCTAGGCTTCTCTAAGCATTGTAGTCTTCTCCCTCCCCCCCCCTTTTTTTTAAGATCCTTCCTGTTGGCAGCTGTCCTGAGACACGATGTTCTTGCTTAGCATTTTGATGTGGGGAAACAGTCTGATAATTAAAGCCGGTTTCAAGCCATGAGCTGATTTGTAAGCAGTGACTTGCTCTGGGGTGTTGTCATTTGGTAAACGTGTAGCTCGTGTACATGGAGCCATGCTGCACCTTGTGCCTTAAGCACCATGTGAGGGGCATATACAATCCCCGGAGCCACTTGTGGAGGAGACTGACTGCATCCTCTTCAATCACCTTTTGGTGAATGGTTAATTCGTGGAAAATTATAATTATCATCTTGTTCCCCTCTGTGTGTAAACCCAGTGCATATCTGTTGCTGTTATGCAGCTTTTCCTTGTTTAAATAAATGCAGTTCTCTTTGACCTATGCTCTACAGTGCTCAACAAATTACTTACAAGAGTACCATGAAAGGTGGCAAATGAAAACACACCTATTGCAGAGCTGCAGACAGATGTCATGGGTTTGGATTCGCTGTGCAAATTTGCTTTGCGGTGTTCCAAGGCTGATGAGGATCAAAGTGTTACTGCACTCATGTAAATGGTGGCGAGTCCTAATCCACTCTTGGGGTTTCAGTGGGGAGCGCGTGTAAGTACATGTGTACATCCGTGTAACGTCAAGTGGGAATTAAAACTGTTTGATACTGGAATGGCATGATCTTGGAACGGCACTTTCCTTATCTAATTGGGTCTAACACTATTCTGAGGTAACAGACAAACTTAAAATCCTAAGTCTCCTTGCAGTGTAATCTAAGAAACTTGAGTGCCAGTTAGACAGATGGGTTTGAGAGGCCTAATTTAGGAGGACTGCTAAGTTGCAATGTGTGCATTTTAATGTGTGAAACAAATGGGTGGAAGACTGGATGAATGAAGTATTAAGTAAGTTTATTAAAAGCACGGCTGACTATTTTTTTGTGGACTCTGTTTTCAAGTGTGTGTAATGGTATTTCCATCACTTGTGTATTTCCCCACAAGGCACCGTTGTTCATCTGCCTGTATTAGGTAGGTACTGTGTGATGCTCAGCTCGTGGTACCAGGCGATACCTCTTTTGCTATTGCTTTAAAGCGTTTGAGAGGTAAATGTTAAAAGTCAATCTGTAGATGACAGGGCTAAAAATAGAAGACACCTGAAACAGAAATTCCTTTTCTATAGGTGTAAGAATTGTTCGTATTTGTTTGACATTGACTTTGAAGGTTTAAAATATAGAAAACTGTTCTTTATAGATAAGCACAACCTGAAGGCTGAACTGCTAAAATATAGGTTGGAATCTCCTTTTTTTTTTTCCCCGAGGAAAAGAATTCCATACAAGGGCAAAAACATACTGCAGGGGATTTCAGCTGTTTCTGTAATGGTTGATTTCTGTTGCCTCAGATTCTTGCAAGGTCAGAGATTTTATCGCCTTTGGTCAAAGGATGGAGAATCCTGTACACGTAAATTTGAGATGGTCACCATCAGGAAAGACAAATGGTATCCAGATGACATTATGTTTGCTTGTGATGTTTTTGGGAATCCCTGTATAGATTCTAAATTCCTACTGACATTTCCCATGAAGCACATCTCAAATTTCTGCATGTTGCTGTTACTTATCTCTGAGACCCAAGACAATGAAGGGCTGTTAAACCTTTCATGGCTGCTCTTCAAATAAAAGCACCTTAAGAGAGGGGGATGGCTGAAGCCTGAGGATAGCTGTGAGGACAAGCCTGACTGCAAGGAGAAGCCTGGAAAAAAACAAGGAGAGAGATGAGGGTGGTCAGACGTCGTCAGTCCTGCAGCTTTTAATACTGTGGATTCCAGGGCAGTTATCAGTTAAAACAGACACTGGTCAGAGCTGCTGGTGTCCCACCTGCCCCGGAGTCCTTGCTGACAGGGTCCTGCCTCTGCATTGCCTTGCACAAGTGCTCCTCTGAGTGCCTGCCACAAGCCCGTGAAAGAAAAGGACTGGTTGGAAACTGACCACTGTATTTTGGTTTTGTCATCTTGCTGGGTTGGTCTACAGGCAGTTTAGGCATGTAGATTAGTGTGCGGTGGGGTAGCACCAGCCAGGAGGACGCCTGCGTCGCATCTCACATACCTCTGACAGCTCGTGCTCACTTTGCAGCAGGAGAACTTGAGTGGGAGGAGGTTGTGGAACAGTATGGCAAGAGGCACTAGCTGTGCCACAGGGCTTTTATTTCTCCTGCTGTCTGAAGTAAAACGTGACTCTGAGACCCTCATCAGAGTGTCTGCTTTTGCTGTCAGAGACGACCTGAATGGACAGCACGTGGGTGGTCTGGCCAGCCACTGGCTCCAGTCAGGTGTCTCACACTGATGTTATCCAGGTTGCTTTACAGGGTCATTCCAGCCCAAAGAGAGCCTCAGGAGCTGCTGTCGTTTGCTCATCTTAGCTGCTGTCCAGTGGCTTACAGCCATACATGGGCCACCACAGCTCACTCTCCAGTGGAAACCAGAGCACAAGAAGCATCCAAGTTGGCTTATAGGCATTTTGGGAGATGAAGAAATGTTGATGTAGCTGAGTGCTTGTAATTTAGGACAGGCAGCTGTCATTGCACTCAGCTGGGAGCTAGTAGAGGGATGGGGAAAGGAGGGAGAGGGGAAGAGGACAACATGAGCAGCAAGGTCTGCCAGGCATCCCTTCTTTTGGGAGTCAGCAGCTTCCCTATTGCAGACCAGCCAGTATTCACCTGTCCCAGCTTGCATCCCAGCTAGCTTTCTGCAGGCTGCTGCCAAGAGGCTTAGCTGGCCAAATATGCAGACATTTGTGGCACTGCAGATACTTCCCTTAACTTATGTTTGCTGAAAGATGTAGGACTAAGTTCTGGTTTCATGCATATGTTCTAAAATGTGAACAAGCCGTCACTTTTGGAAGGTTAAAAGGCAAAGTTTAAAGTGTGAAGTCTTGGCTCAGCAAGTGGGCTGAAGTGTCACTAATTGAAAGTAAATAAAATGCACTGTAAATGCTGCAGTATGCATTTGTAGATCGTGAAATAGAGAACTTAAATATTTTTCAGAGTGATAAAATGCACAAAACATTGAAATGGTAAGCTGTATAATGGGCAGCAGAGGTTTTGCTCCGTATTCCTTAGTGTTAGGAACAGCACCAGACATTTCTGAGCAGTATTCTCATGAAAGCTTGCAGATGACTAAGTTCCCAGCACTGACTCTTTGAAAGCTAGCGATGGTAAGATACACTTGCAGCCATTGCCTTCATAGGCAGTTAGTGATCTTGTGTTTGGGTACTTCAGAGGTACCCCAAGACCACTCGGTTCCAGAGGTACCCCAGAAACCAGCTATCTGAATGGTTTCAATTTAGCGTAATAGATGCACCAAAATATTTAGCACGGTGAAAATGCATATAGAGGATGGGATTCGTAGTTAATACTAAAGTAAATAAAGCAGGCGGTAGCCCTGATTGCAGGGCTGTTGCATTTAATTCACTAACAATCACTGCAATTAGACACTCACAGCTTTTTCTGCCTGTTAGTTGCCACAGTGCCATCCCAGGTTTTGCTGCTGAATTTGGTTGCAGAAGCCACTATGAGGTGTTAGGCACGGGCAAAAAATGCCATGTGGAACAAACCTTGGAGGAATCTTCACCTGCAGCACAGACTCCATATGGGGGGAGGGAAAAAGGCATCTAATGCAGAACAGTGGCGTTTGGCTTATCTTTTCTTGGATACTAAAAAGCCAAGAGGTTTGCTGTGAGGGCCCTGCTGAATTTTCTGGTTTTGACTCTGAGGCACTCAGCTGTGAGTGAGCGTTGCACACATCTCGTAGCAATCGGCACACTGGGTGCCTTGCTATGGTACAGTGCTTTAATACTAAGAGGTTTTCTTTCCTTTTCACTAAAGCAAATTTGTTGTGTAGTTGAAACAGATTGTGCAGCTCAAGCATGAGCTAGAGCCTCTTTGGAAAAAAAGTGTATTTGAGGAAAAAAATGTATTTGAGAAAGTACTGAAACTGTTTCTGACTGAAATAAATATGGAAGAGTCAGGATTTTATACTTCAGTGGAGGGTTGTATCTTCCATTGTATGTAATATTTTTCTGAAGATAAGCTAAATTCCATCTGGACCATTTAATAAATAGGTTTATTGAGAACCATTTTTATATAATTAAATTTCTGTGTTTTCTTAAGATTGAAGTTTATATATAATCTCTTTAAATGCCTTTGCAAACAGATGTGTTTTAATTAGGACAGAATCACCTTTGGTACTTCATAAAAACTATTGTAGAGCTGTAAATACATCATTCCTGATGCTTACTTTAAGAAAAGCATTAGCTTAAGGAGGAGTGAGGCAAGTATGCTCGAGTACCAACTTCTGCTAAGCAGAGTGGGGTATATAACTGTGTGTTTACCTACATGATATGTTTGGCCGTGGTAACCAAGAATATAAAAAAATAATATGAACACATTTAATTTTTAATACCATTAAAGCCATTTGCAGCAAAATTCTGTCATCCCTCAAGAGTGTGACTGTGCACGAAATAAAAAAAGCTGAAACCCTTAAGAGATCTTGGCTTGCTGTGTCAAGCTCTCGTAAGAAAGGGCTGATGTTGGAGTCAGAAGGCAGGCAGAGTTCCTATCTCTGATTATACCTTGGTGGCAGGTGAATCCTGAAGTCGCAATGGGGAGGGTTTTACTACTTGTCTGCATTTCTTAAAAACTTTGAAATAATGATAAGTTTATGAATAATGATGCTGTCTGTGTTCATCCTGACCAGTGCATAACACAAAGAATCCTGAGCTTCTGTGTTTGCTGATCCTCTCTATCTAAAACTTGAGTGCTCCCTGTAGGTATTTGCATTTCATAAATAAAACTGTGAAGAGTCTTCCTGGAAAAACACGAGCATCTTACAATTGCAGTTAGCTCACTTCTGTATTTTATGCTGAATTTCATGTCTGGTAGGGAGATAAAATCACGTTTCTTTAAGAAGACGCAACCATTAGTTCACCGCAGGGGTCTCTGACCCAGAGTTGTGGGCTCAGCCCAGACCACTTTGGTTCACAATGTACCTGGAGAACATTTGATTCCAAAAGTGAATTTTTCATGCAGAGATTCTTCTCTGACTTTATTCTATGTATGTTATTAAGCCAGATTACATAGTCATTATGCAACAATGAAAGATGCAGTAACTGCTCTATATTTAAACCTTTGTATATTAACTTCATTGCACAGCACCAGGATAGGTTTGAATGTGGGGGAAAAAAAAAAAAGTGAAACATGAGAAAAGGAATCCAAAATGCTTCGGTAACTCTGTCCACTTTGTAATAATATGTTTTCTTCTACATTCATTTCAAATCTGTTTATATTCTGTGAAGTGGGGTGTTTGTGTTAAATCTGTACCACGTTTCCCTTGCGATAGGGTATGAGGCTGTCTGTTTTTCAGACCGAAATGATTAATGTACAGAAATGATGAATTTTTAGTTTTTGCATCTATTTCAAATATATCTGTTCTTCTCACTAGTGCAGCTTGTAATGATGGCATTTTCAATGTCATTTGAGTGTTTGATCTATAGTGTCCTTTTCTTTTCACAACATCACCAGGCAAGTATATTTAGCAATTGATTCAAGAGTATGTCAATGTCCTGTGCACACAGCTAGTTTAGTAGACTAAATTTGGGGCATCTGAAATACAAACACATGTTCAGCCATGCAAGCATTTTTAGCATTAAAAGCATCTTGCAGAAGGCACGGTTAGGGCCTTCATGTGAGGGAAGCATTGTTTCATGCCCGTACATGCTTCAGTGATCCACTGTGGTGTGATGAGAGGAACACTGGGCTGTAGGTGTTGAATCAACAGCACCCTGTCTGACCCAGCCGGCTTCTGCTGGAGTGAGCATGAAGGTGCAGAGACGGTGCAGTATGGGAATATGGACATTCAGTGACTTTTTGTTCATTTCCTAGCCTTCCAGATCCTTGCATCCCATCAGCTGGAGGCAGCTCCATGTCTTGACTGGGCTATCTTCTAGTAGGAGTGAGTGGGTGCAAACCAGAGCTCTTCTGAGACTTCCCATGAGATGACAAACTTTGCTGATAGAGTTGCTCCTTGCCTTTTACAGTGAGCTTGAGAATGGGTGTATGAGAGTCATTCTTCTGATTTGGAGAGGCTGTGGACTGAGACCTTGAGGATGTGCAAAGTGAACACTGTCATGAATTTGACTTCTCTCTAGTGAGTTTTATGCTCTTGCCCATCATTGTTGAGAAACAGATGAGCATGGCCCTTTTGACCCTTTCTGCAAGTGACCTCTGGCAGTCAGCGGTACAATGCCAACAGCAGGAACTGTTGTTTATGTCTTTGGGTGCAGCTTTGAGGAAATGCCTACCCCATGCTACCCACCATAAATGCATGGAAGGCTGTCTGCAGCTTTGTCTCCAGTGTTGCCCAGTCAAGGTGGCGGGATCGACAAGTGTTTCACTGTCACCCTGTAAACTCTCATGAGTGTCTGTGGCCATTTAATTTTGCCAAGGCCTGGCTAAGGCATGTCACACTGAGGACTAAGTGGCTTGTTTTGGACGTGCACTTGCCAAAGGAAGGCTTTGCCTTTCCAGCTGTCTTTGTGCAGATCAGTGGCTTAAATGATGGATGCTCTTCCCTCTCACAGATAAGGTGTCTAGATTTATACTTGTATGGTTTAGAAAACACACCTTCACTGCTATCAAAAAACTGTGCAACTACTGCCTGAACTGAATTTGCTGTCTGACTAGCTGCAGGCCATTTCTGTCTCCTGTGCTGGACCTAAAAAAGCCTTGGAGAACCCCTGTGGAAAGACTGCAGGTGGATCGGGTCACTCCACAAACTTGTTAGCGCTGAATCGATCAGACTGGCCCAGGTTTTAGTGGCACAGTTCGGCAGGTTTTTTTAATGTTAACATGAATGGGAGCAATCTTGTGAGTCGAATGCTACAGCTTTACAAACAATCTCTGATTTAAATGCTTATAGAAACATTGATTAGAGGCACCTCTGAACGGGATGGCTTTGTCTGGGTACATCTTGAAGAACCTCCAAGGATGGCACTTCTACAGCCTTTCTGCCAACCTATTCTGATTGTGCACCACTGTGCTAGCCCTAGTAAAAAATTAGTTTCCTAATGTCCTTCCTGAACCTCCCAATTCACAATCATTGCCTCGTTACATTATTTGGCCCTACTGAGAAGTATTTTGTTTCCATTACAACAACCCATCAAGTAGTTGTAGGAATTTGTTGGAATTGTTGCAGTTTCCTTGGAATGAAGATTATTCAGTGTGAACAATAGGCTTTTTGTTTCTTTCCTTTTTTTCCTCTGCATCTTAGTATTCCATTTCTTGGTGTGCTAAAATGGATTTGCATCTGGGATTTCATAGATACGGGGAAGCTTATTGACCATTATCTGATAGACTCATTTAGCCTAATTTTGAAATTGGTTAGAGTCAAAGATCTTAATTTACTTTTGCATGGCAGCCTTTTTTGGAGAAGTGGTGATCCGTAGCTTCTCTGGCCAGCATTGCTCCTGCAACGAGGATTAGAGTCAGTAAGTGGTCTTCAGAGGAACTTCTAGTGGATGTCCTTGTATGACAGGGAAATTCCTGCCAACGCTGTGTTGTTGCCTTCTCCCTCCAAGTTGTGGAGCTCCAGGGTTCCTTGTGGTACTGGTTCTGAAATACCTGACAGTATTGCCCATCACAGCTTTCATGGATTCAAATCCTGTTCAAGGGAATTCCAGCTGGTATCTGTTATGTTAGTTGTCAGCAAGTTACATTCTCCTTTATGTGAATGTGATGAACCACCCAACCACTTCTGGACATGGCCACTGCTGCAGAATGCTGACCAAGTCTATGGGCTTAGTAATTAATTTCTATTAAGCATTACAAAAGCTATAATGCAGATTTGTAGGACCATGTTTTGAGCTCAGTTATGGGGAAACACTGAAGTCTGTGTTGAACAATTGAAACCCCTTTATTTTCTGGCAGAAAGGAAAATGTGGTAAATCGGAGACAGGTCACCCATCTCCTCTCTCCATGCATGGGGCTGTACCCAAAATGGAGATCTGCAGGTTTGTGGATTAAGATTTTGGATGGCTTTTTTTAGATCCTTACCTTCCCTGATAAATTCAGTAGCAGTGACGAGGAGGATATTTCTGTGCATCCACATGAGGTGAGAAAAGTGCCCACTTCTGTGGGCAGCAGCGTCCTGGCCTGACACCATGCTTTGTGTGGGTGAAGGTGTAACAGTTGGGTTTCAAAGCTGGAGCAGACCATAATTACCGAACTTCAACCACATTTCATGCACAGAGATCGTTACCCCCTTGCTCTGAGACCTGGCAGCTTTTTTTTTTTTTTTGCTTATTTTCTAGGTGGAATTTAAAGCATGAGCTGCAAAACACAAAGCAGCTCCGGCTGCGATTATCTCTGTGAGTGCCTTTCCCTCCTCCAGCGGTCACAGTCAGCCCAGGAGAAGTGAAAGCTGTCAGGTCCCTGCAGAAAAAGAGAGAAATTAGTGCTGGCAGAGTCTGTACGCGACAACTTATCTGCTGTGAAGTTCAGTCCCCTGTTCCTGCTGGTGTGATCTGTTAACATAACATGCCTGAAATGTTTTCTTACATTCTTACAGTTTTTTCTAAGATGTGCAAAATGAAGAATGTAGGGATATTTACTCCAGTACTACTGGAATTGTGGTGGGCTGCTTTTTTTTTTTTTTTAATGCTCACAATCTATGCCATCGATTATGCTGTTGGGTTATATGAATTAGCCATATAAACATGCCTGTATTTATGTAAAGATCTATGTGTTTATGGTTTAAAATCTTGAATAGTTTCATAGGTGCTGAGTAAATAAATGAAAGAAAAAGTCCCTTTAGAAAAAAAAAGGTGAAGTTAAAGCAAGTCTTTTATCAAGTGTATTTATTATATCTAGTGCTATCAACTATTAGTGCTGAAAATGCCTTAAACAAATTTTTTTTTAATATTTAGCTCTTCTTTAATTCTTCTTGTAGGTCAGTTAAAATATTCTTAGCTTCAGTCATGTGTTCTTTGTGGTACTTCTGTGAAGTCCCGCTTTACCTGGTTGGCAGGTACCACAAAAGAATTAGCACTTGAAAAAGATAGACAGCCGTGCGTAACGTTTCTGTTAATTCCCCAGCTGATAGTAAGGAAGTGCACTAAATCCTTATTTTCTCCCTGTAGTTAGCAGACTTCCTTCAGAGAGTAACAGAGGCAGATAAGTTGAGTATGTAGTCTGGTTTCATTAATGTTTTCCAGGATTAATATTAAGTAGATCTCAGATGAAGAGTTCTGTATATTCCTTATTAGACTTTTAATTACTGCAAGTATATTGATTGTTCTGATTCAATGTATTTAACTCTCTGTTTACTACTTGGATACTATTTTTGTCCTCTTCCTTGCCACATCCTCCTTTATCTTCAGTCCCCACTTTCTTGTCAGCTGTCTAAATACAGTTGCATCCAAGTTGTGCTGAGTGACGCAGATGATTGCGTGTGTGTTTAGAAGCCATTTAAAACCCAAAAAGATTAATTGAATTTAGTCCCTGAAGCAGGTTTTATTTGAAATTTATTTAAAACACAAAGCCAGACAGATAGTTGCTAGAGATTACAGACACAAAAATTAAAATTTACCTGAGTAGGATTTTCTATATAAATATTGGTAGTCCCTAATTCTGCTATTTCACCTTTGGGATCTATTTAAATTGGATTCCAGTTTAAATTCACAGCCACAGAGGTGCTCTGTGGTCTGATGGGGGATATTTTTGTAAATAGTTACCCAATCTTTGTTGCTGCTGTTTAAATAAAAGCATATAGATAGTTATGTTTAGAGCCTTGTATTTAAAACAAACCCCAGGCCTAAACAAAGAATCTGTCATCAGTTTTCTCTTGAGAATCGCATTTTCACCATTTTTTCCTAAGTGGCTTGAAAAAAGAATTAAAAATTTTATAGAAATGCTCTTTGAATTCCTAGCTAATAATGGCTGATTTATAGGCAGCCAGAACTAAACATGTGAACGTGTAGTCATTATAGTACTGTACTTTAGTTTGATTTTTGTTTTGCTTTGGGTTTTTTCCCTATTAATTCTGAGGCTGTTTTCACATTACGCTAATCATTCCAATTACACATGTGCAATTTGCGATTTGGTGCATATTAAGTCCTCTTCAGCTGCATGTCTAACACTGATGCTGAATTCTGGTTCTGAACTGATCGTTCAAAAGAGCTCATTCACTCTTGACCAGAAGCATTAAATTTCCTGCAAAGTTTGTTTCCTTCATGCAGCATCGAGCAGATTTGAAAAAGATGATTATTCATCTCTCACTTGTGATCCGCTTCACTTACTGCGCCTGCTCTGTGGGGGGTGTCGGCGTGCTCCAGGTCATGGCTTTGTTCAATGTGTAACAGGCTGGCCGAAAGGAAGGCAGTGGAGAAGCTGCTCATGTAAGCGCTTCCGCATCTATTTCTATCCCGTTGCAAAGCTGAAAGGTGACTTTCTATGGATTCCTGTTCGAGAATTGGGTGTTAAAACCAGGAGAGATTTTCTTTTGGATTTGACTGTAGAAACACACTCAATACGCTGTTCTTTGTTTTGCCACTGCCTTGTTTTGGATAGATGAAGCGACTGTTTCATGGACTATTGTATTTCCAGCTTCTTTCTCAAGGACAAAGTTTGGAAATTAAGTGTCTGTAGAAATACCACTTGGTTTATCCTCTTTTTACTGATGGACTTAATATCATTAGTACAGGAGAGATTGTTGACAGCAGCAGTAGCGATACTTGCAAAGGAATAGTAGAGAAAGCAGGACCCAGTATGGCTGGAATTATTTTCTCTTGTGTGCTAATAAGAAAAGTTGTCCTGACTGTATGGTGAGAGGCGGAGCGTCTCCCTCTTGGGGGGACTGTGGGTCAGTAGATGGGAGGAGAAGGGGGATCAGGACCTTCCACTTGATAACCCATGGCTGGAAGCAGCTCGAAGCTGTGCAGAGCTGCAGGGATGCCCTTGCCTTGTGTAGCAGCAGTGTGTCTATCGCATCAGGCAGGGCTAGTGGGGCAGAGAGAGGAATTGGGGTCTGCAGCCTCCCTGCTCCCTCCCACAGCTTCATCTCTGCCTGCAAAAATCACTGGGTTGGAGTGAAGTCCCAGGGTTTTTTTCTTCCTTACCCAGTCGTAAACTTGGTGTGGGGTTTTGCCCTGGATTTCTCAGATCTCTGAGTGTACTCCCCCTTCGGTAAGATGGGACTAACCAGACTGAGCAAACTGCTTTGAAATATAGGTATGAAACTACTCTCTGAATGTGCCAAGCAGCGTTACTGCATTTCAAGTGACCTTTCGGTCTGAAACTTTGCCAAAGGGAGGGGAAAGGAAGCCACCGTTGAATCGAGTTCTGCACAGAGATCCTGCAAACAGATGGTGTTTGCATATAGGATATGCTGTTCGGGTGCAATTTTACTACAACGCTCTTCATTTTTAATGATTTCAGGCGGGCTAAACTCCGGCTATATTTGGAACAGCTAAAACAGCTTGTGCCTCTCGGGCCGGACAGCACCAGACATACCACTCTAAGTCTGTTGAAAAGAGCTAAGATGCATATCAAGGTAAAAACATTCATCGTATTTTTATTTCTTTTAAAACAGAATCTTGCAGAATGTGTATCCATAGAGAGGAAACTAATTTTCACACAAAATCCGTATCCATATGTCCGATCTTCTGGATATATTGGCCTTCATTAGTTGCAAGGATTTCAGTCACAGTACCAAGGTTTTGTGTTTTGCAGTCTACCCTGCAGTCTCCGATATATAAAACAGCAATTTTTTTTATTTCTGCTTAGTTACTAGTGGTTTACATTGTATTTAAAAAAAAATATGTATCAAAGATGTTCTTTGATTAATATATTTATTTTTTACGGACTGAGCAAAGTAGCATTGTACTGCATTGATTTCGATATAAAAAGCCAGACCTATTAATGATCGAAAAAACTAATGGAGTCAAAGGGTTTAGAGCTACTGGTAAGTCTTATCTCCATCCCACATCCTAATGACCAGATCTTGAGGCATTTGAAAATCATTTAAAAGAAACTTAAAATTAAATGCAGCCTCCTGTTAGTTGTCGCTCCCCTTGCATGTTTCATGGGCGTAACAGGTTTAAACCAAAAACCAACCCCAAATCTCAGCTGTGATGCATCAGCAGTGCAGATTATACATTTGCACAGGTAATTCAAATTATTCCTCATTTTTTTATTCCTCAGGGCTCCTCTCTCCAAAGACACCTTCACTCCCATTTTTACTGTCATAGTTTTCAGGGGAACAGGGTTATAAGCAGAAATAAGACAAACAGGTATTCAAATGTAAAGGTTAAAGAACAGGTTTCTGCTGCTGTGTCCAGGACTGTAATTTTTTCAGTGTTACAGGGAAACAGGTAAAGAAGAGTGTCAGGAGAGGCTGAACACTGACAGTAATCTTGGAATATTTTGGAGAACAGCCTGCTGTTGTACAGCATTAAGATTCAGTTGCAGAAATGGTTGTAATTTGTATGAAGACCAAGAGATTACTTTAAGCAAAACCATTCTTGTGAACAGGTTTACTGAGCTACTTCTACAGCTCTTGTAAGAACATTTACTCCAGCTGGGCAACCCCTGTTTTTACCATTTGAGATTTTGGCCTCTTGTTTGTAATTTGGGCTAACATGCATGAAAGGCACTGCATGTGGTTTTTGTCTTGGGCTGCTCCCCTATCATGGGCTTATGCATACAAATTGAAAAACTGTTTTTACAAGTGGCAAGTGTGAGAGATTAGCTGTGTAGTTACCATTTCAGCTGCTGATGAAAAAAAACAAAACCTAGGAACAGATTCTTTCCGAGTATATCGTGCACGGTACCAAGTACTCGTTTTCTGAAACCTGAAACTGAAGTTTGGCTTTCTTTTTAAGATTTTAACTGAACCTACCCTAACTGGGTTGTCACTTAATTGCTCTTCTTGGTCAGGTCAGCTACCTCCTCACTACACTGCCAGGGCATGCCGATGCCTGTCTGCCATTTCTAATACAGTCATTAGTTTTGAACTTTTNTCTCCTGGATATGAATCACTGAGTTCATTCCTAAAATAGTTGGTGGACTTCGGGATTGCAGCCAGGAAAATACAGGAAAAGGAAATCTGATCAATTGGGCACATTTGGTTTGTTGTGTATATGGATGTACCAACCCATTTTCTTATTATAACATTGCGTATCCATGTATGATGCATATCTAGGTAGCGTATTGCCTGGGAGGGGGCTTAACATGAGGCTGCAGAAGTTAGATTTCATTTAGCCAGGAAACTGCCCAGTTCAATAGTGTTAATTATTCTTTTCAAAGAAAAATACTGTTGCTTTCAGGCTGGCATTGGAACAGCAAAATCTCTAAAATCCCTTTGCTTGTGGTTTGTTGTGCACTGTCCCACCCTGCTCTCCTTGGAAAAGCAGGCACAGGTTCACTCAGACAATAGGGAGGAATCGTCAGCAGCTGTATTCACTCCCCGCACATCTCCTAAATCTCAGTGGTCATCTAAACACAGCTCTCGGAGAAACTGGGTCTTACAAGTGATTTTACTGCTACAGCCTGTAATTTACTTTATCAGTTAGATTTATTTTTTTAAATAATATAAAGTGTTTTGATTTGTGTGCCCTTCCTGCTTTTGATCCCATCATACTCATTACACTTTCTTCCCTAATCGTATAGTCAATTTTTAAAATGGCTGTCAGTGATTTGGAAGAGGGTTCAGTTGAAATCTTAAAAGGATACTATTTCTGTTACTGTACTTGGACCAACAGTGCAGCACATTTTACCAGATGTGAAGTATTCTTTTTGTTTCCAAAATAATACCTTCTTTTATTCAAGCAGAGGGGAGATTTTAGATAGATGTGCGGAAGGATCCTTTCACAGGCTGTTTGCTGAGAAGTTTTGGATTACTACCACTGATTTTGTACGAGGTTATCGCAGAATTACCATATTTACTCTGCAGAAGTTCAAGGAAAGAAATGCAAGAATAAAGATAATTGTTAGTAAATTCCACCTACTATATATAATTAATGCTGCTTATTGTTAATGAAGCTTTTGAAACGGTAAAAATTTCCATGGCCTGCGGTAGGAGGGAGAGCATTGAGGAGGCTCGCGATGGTTCCTTTATGATAAGTCTCTTATTTAACCTAAAGAGGCATTACGTTCTGACTGAAACCTGAGCTGCGCTCTGGTTATCAAAGATGATGCCAGTTTTGCCTGATAAACTGATTTAAATATTCCCCACCACCAAGGCAACAATAATTTGGTCTTAGCTGAGGAACGTCTGCTAGTGGCAAAAGTCTCCAAGGGATTTTTTTTTCCCACCCCCCTGTATCTGTGTATCTTATTGTGAAACAAATTCAGCTCTGGCCGAGCCTGCTTACATTTTACTGACCTCTGTAGAACAGTAACAAAAAGATTAACACTTTGAATTTAATTTTAATTTTAATTTCATCAAAATATTCAGATTGCTTTACAAATACTGCTTATGAGAAGATCTTAAGTTACTAATGTTTTAACATGAGTGAAAACTACTGGCTTACTGTCTCTCTCTCCCTTTAAGAAATTGGAAGAACAGGACCGAAAAGCTCTAAATATTAAAGAACAATTACAGCGGGAACACCGCTACCTCAAACGCAGATTGGAGCAGCTATCCGTGCAGGGCATGGAGCGTATCCGCACTGACAGTATGGGATCAACAATATCCACTGACTCTGAACAAGGTAATTGAACGAGGGATCCCCAAAGGGAGTTGCAGGAGCAGGAAGGAAAAGGGAAGTAGGGAAGCAAGAAAACATTATTTAGAATTAAAATCAAGCTTTCAACAAAACCCAGACAAAATTGCTCTGTTATGCCACTTGCAGAATAAAAAACTGTTGCATCCTTTTTTACATTATTTGAAAAACGTCTTTTTTCTAATCCATTTTGAAGCTATTAATACTGCAGGTATTTTTAAAGCTATTTATACTGCATGTGGTTTTGCCAGTTTTTTAAACAATTACCATTTAATGTTCCAAAGTTTTAGTCTAATTACTGGTAAGGCTGGTGTAATATTTTCTTCTTGGGGAAACAAAAAAAGATATTGGTCTTAATTCATTCGTGTGAAAAAAATAAATTCCACATCATTTATTGTGAAATTTTAAAATATTTTCTGTGTAGTGATCACCAGGTAGTCTCTCCATTTGGTTCTCATTTAAGACAGAGCTCTTCAAGCTCAGGGCCTGTGGGAGATGAGTTGCCAGTCACGGCACTGTTACTGGTGGACAGATGGCTACACCACGGTCGCTACTAGCCGACACCTGGATAGGTTGGAATTACCAGGAACGGTGCTGCAGTACCGTGGCCTCTGAGACTTGGGGTTTTTTTAAGATCAGTGCCTACGCGCAGGTTGGAACAGTTCTGGGACAGCATTTGGTATTGATGTCATGCCGTATATTTATGTGGATGAGGACAGAAGGGATTTTAATTCTCAGGTGGACAAGACGATCCTTTCCTCAGGAACTACTGTTCCAGTTCTTTTTTTTAATTACAGAAAATGAAGTATGATTCAGGTTTCACCTGAAGGTTGATTAACACAGGCAATACCAGCCCGTGATTCCTTGCAACAAGTGCTGCCTTTCTGAAAATGTGCCTTCTTATGTTTTCTTTAGAAGTAGACATTGAAGGAATGGAGTTTACTCCAGGTGAAATGGACAGTATTGGAAGTGCCAGTGATGCTGAAGACCACTACAGTTTGCAAAGCGGTTCGAGTGACGGAGGTTACACACATTCCCGCAGACTGAATGCCAGGCTCTCATAGTGCCTGAGTTACCCGTTCAACTCAGGACCATCTGACTGAAGCACTTATATATGAATATTCCAGAGGTGTCAACTGCCACTCTTCCGGGAAACCCCAACCACAGTACTCTGACATGGAGGTTTCTTACCCACGGTTCCCTGCACTGTAACCACAATATTAGATATTGTAAATCATGGGTTTGCTGCAGAGAACTGTGGTTAGGTACAGTTGTGACTTAAAGCTAGCTTGATGTAGCCATACTGCAAATTAAAGACAATAAATTATGTCATTCCATTCAAGAAGTATTAAATTCAAACTGTTGGAAGCATGGCGTGAGGGAGTTGGACAGTTATTTTGATTTTGCAGAAACCACTTTCAAACATGGAAGAATAGATGGAATCTAGAATGTGTTAGTGATTTGGAGATACGAAAACCTAAACCTACTTTTTGTGGTATTTTTTCATGAAAAGAAACCCAAACCATTTTGAACGCTGTATAGCAGGCGCTCTAGAATAAATTCTTTCAGCAGTTGTCTGGGTGAAGCACGCAGATAAATCTTCAAATCTCAGATGATCTTTAGAAAAGGTCATATTTACAAGTCACTACTGTACTTCAAAACGGGGGAAAAGCCAGCTCTAATAATGACTTCATGTGGGATGATCTCAACTTTCTTTTGCTTTTTTGTATTCAGTATCCAACCAGCAGCAAATCGTTCTATCCATGTTAACGGGAGTAGTAGAAAGCAACACTGCAATTTTAACCTGTTACCGTGGAATGGATGGCATTGGAAGCATTTCAGTGGTTTTTTTGGGTTGTTTTTTTCATTTCTTTTCTGAAGAATACAGAACTCAAGTGATCCATTTTGTGATAGTTAATCTTTCCTTGCAAGGAAATGAAATCTCTGTTTGCTTGTATTTTTTTTTTTCTTTTCTTCTATTTACACATGTCAATACATTTTTATGGAAGGCATGGCTTAAAATTACAGTATTCAGCTAGAAGATAATTAATCTTTTTTTTCTTTTGCACACTATAATTGCATTTTCTATTCTTAAAAAAGTGCAAAAAATTTAAAATGTATGCTGTAAAACAGCAAAGTTTATTTAGTACTCATCAAGCTGTTCAGAACATATTTACCCAAATTGTAGCAATACTATGAAGATGTATTTTAATACAACTTCTGCTTAGTGAAGTCATTAGAGCTTGGCTTGCCGGGTAAGAAAAAAACGGACCAGTCTTTGCATTACCTGTTTAAAGAAGGTCTTTTAAAAAAATAAAAAGAAGGAAAAAAAAAAAGAAAAAAAAAGAAAAAAAAAAGAAAAAAGCTATAAACACTTTTAGGGAAGTGATTTTAGCAAGTGTAGTCTATATTTCCTGTAAGAGATTTTGTATTATATTTTCCTAAATGTTCTCATTTACTTGTATAGGGAGGGGAATGGTACAGACCCAGACCAGAGTCTCAGGGACTCTTCACCTTTGTCATATTGTGCCTTGGTGACCATTTATGTATGCCTCTCCTTTTCATTGTTCAAAGGACAACTAAGCTTTGTTTCAAGACCCTCTGTTTGAATGGTCAGTTGTCCACCTTCTTACCGATGAAGCAGAGAGGTGTATTTGTATCTTCACCCTCTCAAAACTGATTCAGTGTGGCTTTAAGTAAAATCATGAAATTAGGTTTTGGTGCGAGGGTTAATTGTCTTTGTATAAAGCCCTCCCTTGGATTCTTCAGCACCCGAATCTATATTTTGTTAGCTTATAAAGTCAGGGTCTCTGTGAGACCAGCGCTCGGTGGTTAGGGAAACACAAACGTACTGTGTAAGGCTATGGGATGTCCAAGTGTGGTGCCATTTTTAGCATTCAAATACAAGACCTCATGACAGACTGACCATAATGATCAAAAACAAAGATTCAGTTGTTCTTTCAACATCTGACATACGTGTCCTCCCTTTGGCTCTTACAACACGGAGTAGAAATATGAATACATTTTGTGGCAGCTTACAGATCCTTGTTTGCACTCTCGCTTACTGCTTGGAACTTGCCAACAAGGAAAACGTACATGTTTAATTTACATAACCTAATGGACGGCCACCCCTACTTTGGCTCTGGGGAGGGGCCTAAGGTTATAAACTCTGGCAGCTGAATAAGAAAACAATTAACCTTTTCTGTGATGCAGGTTTTGGTATTGTGTTCTATACACCTTGCATATTACTAAAATCCTCATTGTTGGGGAAAGCACACAGCAATATACTCATTGTGTGTAGCTGATAAGCAGCAGAAATTACTAGCTCCTTTGGTGCATATGTAACTAATTTCCAAATCATGGAAAAACAACAAAAAAAAAGAGTTTACTTTAACACACGACTGTTAACAGGAAAAAAAAAAAAAAGGCTAGTATATTGTTGCTGTTCATTTATTATATAATGAACACACTCATGAATTGTAAAGTGTTTCCTTTCATGACAAGCAGCTCTTGCACAGAACCTCCTAATGAAAAGAGATTTGAAACTTACAGAAGGAAAAACGAGATTTTAAATTGAACATTATTGTACCTTAGGTCGACCTGAAATTTTCCTTTTAAAGATGAATGTGCTAACTTAATGAGTTCTTCCACGCTGGGTATCCATGGCTTTGTAGATCTTATATTTTCAATAAAAATTACTCGAATAATCTTGAGTGGAAATAAAAAGGGTTTATTTGTTTTTACTTTTTCAGTTATTACAGCTGGGGGCTATTAGGCCGGTAAAGAAAAATGACACCGTACTGCCTGTGTCATTCTTCCTCAAGCGCAGCCCAGTTTAAGGTGGTATTTTCAGGCACAGCCCCCTTTTCTGCTGCTCGGACAAAAGCAGCCCCGCTGAAGGCAACGGCACAACTCTTTCAAGCGTTGGCTTTGGCAGCGGGTTTGGGCGGCCACCTGCCCCCCGAGCAGTACCGCAGTCCAGCCCTGCCCCGGCTGGGCCGAGGTGACCGTCGGGGCTCTGGCAGCCCTTTAGGGACACGATTCACCCTGCTAGCGAGCAGCCAGCCCAGCACTACCTGTGGCAATAGCACCTCGGCATGCAAATAGTTTTTATTCTTTTTTTTTAAAGCTGGCTGTCGGTGTGCGTGCATGCATGCGTGCCTCCGTGCGCACAACTGTACCTGTAATCACCACGTGACTGCAAAACGCATACTGCTTGCTGCGAGATTAAACGCTACCAACCGCCCTGGCAGCTCTGCCCTTTTCTGTCATGACTGTGCTTTTGGCAGGTGAGGAGATACCGCTGCTAAGTTTATCTGTCTTCCCTGCAATTACCCCATGGGAAAAGAAGGAGTAGGGACAAGATTACAGGGTTGCTTGGTCTTATCCTCTGTGGAAGAGGCTCTGGAGAGATGAAGTCATCAAGAAGTTCTTTTTATGGAGACGTAGAGGTTTGGCCCATTTCCTGGTGGGAGAAGAAAGGAAGGGTTTCCCCTGGCAGCACGCAGGTGTCGAAAGGATACACACCTTTCCGTGATGCCTGGGTTATCTCCTCCTCTAGCGCCATGGGTACACTCTGCCATCACAGGGGAGAGGCATAAAAAAACCCAGCTTAAAATTGTTAGCTTTTGCTGCAGATTCTCCACTGCAATTCGGAATATGAATCTCCTTCACTTCCATCCTGTCCCTGCCCAGTTTGTACCCCTCAGGTACAACCTACTGAGGCTGGTTTATTTATCTTCCAAAAAGCGGGGTTTGGCCAGTAGAAACTCTACAGCCCACAGCCTGCATCCTGCATTGTCTTGTGTGAAAAACATCCTGTTCAGAGTGAGTTTTATCAGACTAAAGCAGGAATAAAAATGGCCTCCAGAATCCACGAGAAGGACAGAGTTTTTCATCTGGTGTTTATAGATGAGTTTCTATCCTAAATACTGATTTCTTAGTATAAGATTTGGGGTGGAAAAAAAAGAAATCTAATGCAACTTGCATCCAACTTAAAGAATTAAGACTTATCCTGACCTTAGTGTTATTTTTCTTGACATGCAAGAGTACATGTCCAGCTATACCACATGCAGCCTAACATTGTTTGGTGTTAAAAAAAAAAAGTTTCTTTTGTTGATCTACAAATAAATTACTGTGATAAATACCAGTATTGTGAGCATCTGACTGTACACTCTGCATAACCCATTTGAGTGGATGAACTTAAATGCCAGAAGAAGAGAAGTGGGAAACGGAAAGAGCAGAAGTTGCGTGTGCGTGAGCTCTGCCTGCAGACCTGCTCCCCTTCCGAGCCCCGGGGCCTGCTCGGCCGCAGGATAAACTTCTGCTTTTCTTGGAGGCGCTTAACAGCAGTCTCTGCTACTGTGACAAGTGATTATTTTACCCTTTTACCAACTTTATAGCGGACTGGTAGCTGTCAGTGACGTTTTTGATCCTTGCAGGTCAGCCCTGTGGAAAAGAAACAGGTTTTTAAAAAGAACCACGCCGTCACAGCTTTTAATCAAGGAATATTCATTTTATGCATTTCTGTTTTGTGATGGTGTTGATAAAGGAACGACTGCGATACAAATTACTCTTTCAGAAATCTGCCATTTATTTTTTTTAATACTAGAGGCCATTGGTTTTGTGTGTAGGAAGAGACAGTAACAGCGTTGATGTTTAATCCACTAATTTGCACTTTTCAAAATTGGTGGAAGGAGAATTGAATCCCTTTAGATACTCTTTAAGGAAGAGCTGTACTCCCTACAAATACTAGTGGGGCAAACACACTCTGAAATTAATTTCCCCAGCAATGAAATGAGCCAATTTGCTTAGTGACTGACTAAATGCACTGTTGTTAATTGGTAGCTGCGAAAGAAACATCTGTGTGCATTGTGTAACTACCTGGAATGAAATCACAGGGGATACATGCACCAGAAAAGTTCAGAAAGCATTTGGTCACCTTGGTCATTCTTTCTACCTGAAGTATTGTCAATTAAGGCCAGCAAAGGGGTCCCAGAGGGGCACGGCCAGCCAGAGACTCGCCCATCGGCAAAGCAGGGTGAAGGCGCTCCAATTTCAGAATCCCTTCCTTCCATTTCGCATGAGAGCTGTAAAATGTAGCTACACACCACTTGTGTCACTGGAAGGGTCTGTGCAATACGGATTTTTAAGTGCACGTGAAGCGCTGACAGAGAGCCTTCTGCTGTTTACTGGTCCAATTGTTGCCTAAAGGTGTTAGGGAGCGGGTTCTGTGCCAGAGCCATTGAGTCCCAGAGCCAAAGGAACGGTTCACGGTCTGTGAGATGTATTATACTGTACAGATTCATTTGTTCGCACGTACATGGTGCTTGCTACGTTCTGTAGCACACAGAGTATTGTGTTGTATCATTATCTCAGCATAATGTAAATACAGATTTTTATACCTTTTTGGTGTGGTTTTCATTTTTTTAAAAAAATTCTTCATCAGTGGTTTATGTTGTGTATATATGTTTCTTCTCCTTGCAGATCTTTTCATATAGGCTTAATGTCTATTTCATAAGGAATTCACTGAGGTTTAGCAATTCAAATGAATAGCATGATACGAAGGTTGGAGTGCTATTTAAACTGAAGTCATTTTACATATGTTGGCCCAATGCGACCCCAATAGTCATTAACGTTATTTGTCTCTAACCATGGGTGCTGTATAAAGTTCCACTATTAGAGTTATGAAGACAAACCAGCCTGTAAAACAAAGTGCAAATTGAAATGCATTAGTGTCTGTTTTAAGTAATTACACTTGAAATCATTCCAGCTCTGTATAAGACGGGGGGAAAAAAAAAGCAAGCATTAAAAGGCAGCCTACAAATTCTGCATGTGTATTTTGTCGAATATGAAAGTCACATCACAAGTGATGTACAGCCAGACAAAAATGAGCATTTTAGGTTGTTACTAGGAGCGATGAGAGGAGGGACAGAACTGAACAGCTTTTGCAAATTGCATCGTTATACTCTCAGCTGCAGTGTGTGACAGCCACTGTCTCTTGTTTCAGTTTGTCAAGCACGTTGCACTTAAAATACAGTGATGTCTTAAAAACATAGAAATAGTAGTTTTAAGCTGAAACCATGGCAAGTAGCTTGTCGATATGTTTGTGTTTGATTCAAATAAGCTGAGCTGCTGAATCAGTAAAAATGTTCATGGCAAAGCATGGGAAACTAATTTTTTATCAAAGCTTTGAAATTACCACTATCACAGAATAAGCATAAAATACAATCCAGCTTACTGTAACTTAATCTGCAACAGAAAAAAAGCTATAAAAAACATTTAGCAGTGCTGTATTTTGGGACAGCACCACTTCTCTTAGCACAAGAAAGAATTGCATGGGTTAAGAGAACTATGACAAATGTTATGGCACTATTTTTGTAAATCCTGTACAGTTTATGACCTGTACAGCTTCTTTCCTGACATTTGTAATGACTTATGTTTGTTTATAAGAAAAGTAAGTTTCCTCATTTTGGTATTGATGGATGTTTCAAATTTAATATTAAAAATGCAGAAGCTTGCCTTGTCTATCAGGATGAAAATGTTTTGTCAAAGCCTATTTAAATGGAAGAGCTCCTTAAATTATAATTAAATTCATGATGATATAACCATCAGCTTCCTCTAGAAGAGGTAGTTTAAAGTGGTTTCAATGCCGAAGTTCTCAGTTATTACTGTTTTAGAAACTGTGAATTACCCAGTGTTTTTAAGGACCATGACATGGCAAGGAAGGTATGACCATGGTGTGGTGGACTGCTGCCAGAAGAGCTGGGTTTGGAAGAGCAGAGATTGCTGCTGGTAGGAGGCTGATTTCCGTTTGTCCCCTACAATTTTATGCTCCCCAGGCTGAGGACGCAGCTCTGTAAAAGCTCCCCCCGACCCCTTGCTCTCCTGTGTCACTGCTGTGCAAAGGCACCACTGCCCCATCGGGGATGAGCTGGCTGGAGTTTGCTGGGAATGAGGGGCAGAGCAAGGAAGCGGGAGGGCGGGATCAGGCTGGCCCCCGCTGAGTCCCAGTGTACATTCCCACACAAAGGTTCAGTTTCTTATGAACAGACCCCATTTGCACACAGCCCAGCTGATCAGCCGCGCCCAGGGTTTTCATACAAAATAAGGTCAGAAGAAGAAACAAACGATTTTCTAGAAAAAATCATCACTTTGTGCATCGTATGTCCAAATATACTAGGAGCGTTAGCCCAAATGTGTAGGAGCTTCTTTCATATTTATGGCATTGAATCCAACAAAGCTGAAGAAAACTAATCACTTTGACCTGCTTTTCTGGGAATACAAGGTCTCAGAATGAAATCTGTATCTTCTCTAGAGAGAAGATACATGTGCTTGGGAGAGAAAGCAAGCTGGTGACAACTTTCTGTCTTCTGTCTTTTTTTATAATAAAAGTTCAGACGGCACTTCAAAAGCTGTACTTAATTCAGAATATAAATTTGGTTAAAGTAATGAATTACCTTTTAGGACAGGGTGTTTCCAAAGAGTGGCTGGTACCGCAGCAATCTGCAGCAGGGACCTCCCAGATCCTGCTGCTGCTACGAGCAGATGGGTAGCATGATGCAAAATGAAAAAAAGCTTCTACACTGTTACAGTTCATCAGCTAAAAACTTATTTCCGTGTCTTGTTATTTCTTTTCACACAACAAAAGAAAACAAAATCCTGAAACAGTAATAAACAAAACACTTTATAAGTTTGTCATCTGACAGCTGTATCCCGGTGGGAGGGTTTATACCGGCCAGCTGCAATGCCTATATGACGGCAACTGCACTTCTCGCACGTTTTTTACAGCCTGGGCCAATGGGTAACCGATAGCTTCTCTCTGAGGTATCAGGCACAACAATGTCTTATTTTGCAGTGGAACAAACGCAACATGGCATCGGTGGAATAGTGCAGAGCTTGCAGACATCCTTCCAGAAACGTCTATGTCTTAATCTGCTGGAATCCACCATAAAATGGCTTGTAAAGGCAATGCGTTATCTAAGCAACCTCTCCCGTCTCGGACACAGATGCAAAACAACTGCTCCTAGAATGGAAAAAAAGGGTAAGGTAAGCCTTTAATTATGTTTTGACTGAACGCAACCACGAAAAAAATGAGTCGGAGAAAACCAATCTTGACCCATAAGAAGCTACAAAAGCAAACACTGAAGCACATGGGGTTGTGGCTGGGTGGGGAAAGGGGCTGTAAGAAGTTTTGGAGATATGTTTATAACATGTTTGTAGGGGAAGGCTGTTGTTTAATCTCTGCCCTAAAAGCTGATCGATAGTCTAGCAAGTGAAAATTTGTTTCACATTAGAGGCTTGTTCTTCCAAAATGAGAAGTCTAAGTGCACAATGTTCTGACCTAAAATATTTAAATTCTAGCCTGAATTCCTATGCCAGCGGGGATTATGAGATCATGCTGTCTGTCAACTCCTCTTCCGTCCATCTGTTCCCCTCCTCCTTTCCCTGATAACTTTTGAACCTTCAGGCTAATTTTCACCAAATTTGACAAAGCAGAGATAGGATGGAGGCTGCAAAGATAATCCATGGTGAAAGCTTTCATGAAAATTCCATGCCTGGGTAGAAAGAGAAATAAATTATTTCCTGCCCTGAATGTGCTGGAAAGCTAGCCCAATTGAGCTCTTTGCTCTTTCAAGAGGTGGCCACCGGCCAGCATGTACGTAGCTCCAAACCAGATACAGCATAAGCGTATAGCCCTACTTGCCCAGCTAAACAGATGGGGACATAGGTTTTGTGAAAGGCCGTTGAGGGAGGTGGGACACTGTATCCGTGCGAGTCTGGAAAGAGGGAGAGGAACCAGTCACACAGGGAACCGAAGGCATTAGTTGCAGCAATACAGATAGACAGAAGATAGGCAACCTTTTATCAGATGTGTCTTCTTTTGTCTAGGATGGGGACTTCAGTCGCAGAGCTGAATTCCTCTCAGGACAGCAGAATTTTAGAAAGTTTTCTAGGTATTATTGACATTTATGATTTTCTTTTTTTAAAAAACCCAGTACTGTGAAGCAGAAGCCTCCAAAATACTACTGTAGGACAAGTTGATTTTAGTGCAAGTAACTGACTGAACTGAAACAGCATCGTCTTATGAAATAAGCTAGTGAATGGGTTTGTTCCTTCCCCATCGGAAAGACGCAATGCACTCCATCTGCGAGACAATTTGAAAACTTCAGCTAGCCTAAATTGCAGCTGCATATCAGGCTGTAATCTGATGGGGAGGAATTCAACACTACAGCTCTTTTTACCCATGAGAACTCACTGCCAGGTCAGGGTTTAATTTAAAAGTGTCTTGCCCAGCCCACATTATAGCAGAAATCAACATACTGCACGTTGCAGGCGACATGGGTGCTGATTTTGATCTAGAAAACCTCATGCGAGTTAGTCTTAGCTGTGCCGAGCTGTGAGGTTGCTCGTTTCCCTGTGTTGATTCATTTCAACAATTGCATTAAGTGAGATTAGAGAAGCTGCACATTTAGGACATGTAGTGGGAGGGCTCAGCCACCCACATACAGACTGGGTCAATGCCTCAGCAGGGTGAAATGTAGAGATAACATTTCTGGATGCAGTACACGATTCCTTTCTAGAATAACTGGCCTTAGAAATCACAAGGGGAAAAAAAAAAGTGATTCTGAATTTAGTCTTCAGCAGTGCAGAGGATCTAATTCAAGAGCTATTAGTGGGTGAGCTGCTCCATAATGGCAACCACAATATAATTAAGCTTAACACTGTAAGAAGACAGCAAGACAAAGTTTTTTAAGAACACGACCTATGCAAAAACGTGGAGAAACACCAGAAAACTTGAAATGAGCAGTTCAAAAGCATGAAGCCTACAAACACCCAAAAGGCTTAAAAAATACTGTGTTAGAAGCCCAGGTAAAATGTCTCACAGGAATAGAAAACCGTGGCCCAATCCTCCCCCCTGCACTACGCAATGAGAAAGTTAAGGAGGCTGTCGCCAGGCAAGCAGGGAAGCCCAGAAAAACGTGGCAGGCAAAATGTAAACAGGAAACAAAGACGGCTAAACTGGAGGAGAGGCTGCTCAAGGATGCTCGAGCTGTTAGTGAAAAGTTTATGTGATGCTTGACTCAGAACCAGCCCTCACAACACAGAAGAGGTCCCACAATCCTCGCCGAAATCTTTCCAGTGGCTCCGTGAGCAACGGCAGCCAAAATGCCAGGGAAGCAGGGAGCATTGTAAGGGAGGGCACTGGAAACAAGGGTTTTGTAGAAAACTTTGGTGCACCCACAGCTTGAAGTCTGTGTGCCATCTCTGCACCTCAAGCCAGGCACAGCCACGTTGTAAGGGGTAGAAAGGAAGGGAACTGAAATAATGGCGGGAACGGAGCACCTGCTTTACACAGTGCAAATTTTGGAACTCTCCAAACTGGAGAGGACAAAGCTGAAGGGAAATTACCCGTGGTTTCTCAATTGCTACGAAGGCTGCAGATATGGTAAATGCAGAGGAGGTATTCACCAAATCCTGCAATGCTACAGCTGAGGGTCACTTGATGAGATTAGGAGGTGGATTAAAAAACAACTAGAGAAGTGCTTTTTTTAAGCAGCAGGTAGTGAAGTTCTGGAATCTGTTCCTTATTAAGTTCTAGGGATATCAGCAGGTTCAAAAAGGGATTAGATATATTAGCGGCCACAAGGTCCGTGACAAAACCCTGAAAGGCCTAGGCTGGGATGACTCAGTGAGACAGCAACTCCCGACAGGACCGTTAGAGCCCTCTATCAGTTTATGGAATCACGTCATTGTCAATTAAAAATCAGCTAGTTCCAACCTCCCTGCCATGGGCAGGGACCCCTCCCACTAGACCAGGCTGCTCAGTTTGGGGGAGGCTGGAGGACATCCGGGCCCGAGGCCCACTTTTGGTCAGAACTGAGCAACTCCAAACTGCCGCCACGCCTCCCTCACCCACTGCCTCCCACGCCCTGGGCGCAACGGCCCCCGACAGGGCCACAGCCGGGGGCAGAGGCGAGCCAGGCGGCGGGCGGGGGCGGCCGCGACCCCCGCTGCGCAGAGCGCTCCCCCCCGCAACCCGCGGCCGGCGGGCGCCGCTCTCCCTGCGGAAGGAGGGGGGGGGNCATTTTCTCCTCTTCCCTCCCCTCCCCTCAGCTGCTGGGGCAGAGCGCCGTGGTGAGTACGGGGCGGTGTGGGGTCGGGGCTGGCTCGCACCGGGAGGGGGACGGGCCGCCGCGGCGTCCCCTCTCCCTCCGTCTCCTCGTCCTGCCCTGCCCTGCCCGGGGCCGGCTCTCAGCCGGGATCCCCTCGGGGCTGTGAAGGCAGCGGCTGCCCCCCTCCGGAGTTGAGACCTGGCCGGTGGGTGTTTAAGCTTGTCGGTGGTGGGAGGAAGCCCCGCTGGGCGCCCACTCGTGCGGGCTGTGGTGGTCGGGCGTCCCCTTACCGGGATGAGGATCGTGGGGAGCTGCCTCAGGGGTCCGAAGACATTATTTGTGGTGGTTGGTGGCGGCTGGAGCGGCAGCGTCAGCCTGCCGTAGTGATCTGCCTGCGCGTACATAAACCTACATGCGCTCCTTTTTATTTAGTTGTTTTGACGACAGCCCTTTTTTAGCATGGAAGGCAGAGGGCGGTTGGAAGGATGCCCTGTGACATGAAACTTGCATAACAAATTCTGTTTCTTATATAAACTGTAACTTTAAGCTAAATTGAATACAGGCGGAATTTCAGAAGGATGTGTTTGCTTCTTTCTCTCTTCCTGGCCGTCTGGCGGAGTTTTCTGGTGGAATATATATGTTCTCGAAACAAAGTATTACGTAATACCGAATAACACCCCCCCGGCGCCGAGTATTACCAGAGTATTGCAGACAAGGCGTACTGATTTTTTTGGTAATTTATCCTGTTCTTTGTTGTCTGTTTTGGTCACTTCAGTATCCCAAAGCTGGTGATTTGTTTGCTGGAAAACAGCAAAACAGAAAACTCCTTTTTCTTGTAACTTTTAAGTTGTGACTGTTTTCACAAGAGTAAGCTCGTAGCTTAATTTTAATTATTTTCTAATTGGTCAAAAAACTGCCTTATAGTGTTGAGATATTTTTATGCTAAAGGATTTCTTGTTCCATTTTCAGAGGAAACCTTAAAGTGAAGATTTAGAAGACAACATTCTGCTTGCTGCTGAAGTAAAGTCTACAAGCAAGATCTTGAAGTGCAGTGTAACATCACTGTAATTTTGTTTTTAGAACAAGCTGAAAGCTCCTGATTTTGGAAGAGTTAAAATGATTGTGGGTGGTTTTTTTTAATTTAATGTTAGGAAAGCTATATAAGTAAATCACTTTTGCAGGCCCATAGATTAATCATTATTTATACCTGTTGCTTTTAAATTAATGGCAGTATTTTATTTTAATAGTAAATTTAGGTGAATTAAGGAAAAACAGAAGTGTTCGCAAAGATCAGGGATTTAATTGACGTAAAAAAGATGTGTCCCGATTTGATGAACAAAATATATTAAGACATCCCTGAAATTAAAATTGGCTTGTAGTCTTTGAATAGCCCCCCTAATCCAGAATAGTGTTCAGTTTTCTGGTGTGATCTGACACTTGCTTTTCTCCACGCCCACTCTTTTTATTAAAATACTGATTATTTATTTAAAATGACAAAAAAAATTACAACCAGAATATTATCCCAGATCTTTTCATGTGTTTGGATCTTCTCTGGTTAAAACAAAATATATTTTAATCATGAGCTGTGGAAATGATTTTGTGGAAACTCTTAAGAAAATTGGATATCCAAAAGCTGACGAGCTTAATGGAGAAGATTTTGACTGGCTGTTTGAGACTTTGGAAGACAGATCATTTCTGGAGTGGTTTTGTGGAAATGTAAATGAGCAGCATGTGGTATCTGAAAAAGAATTGCAAGATTTTGATAGTCTTCTTGAGTCTGGTAAGCCTGTTTTGGAAGGAAATGCATTGGATGAAGTCCTTACAACCTTGGAGTCCGTGAATTCAAAGAATAGTAGCCAAGAGGAGGAGGAAAAAGCAGAGGAACTGAAGAAGTTAGAGGAGGAACTTCAAACTCTTCAGAAGTTAAAAAAACTTCAAGTTCATCGGCATAATAAGCTTCAAATGATGATTTCTGCAAACAGCCATATGTTACAAACACTGAAAAACAAGGAGGAGGAAGCACATAAAGATTTGAAAGAAGGGCTGCAAGTATTTACTGCGGCAAATAATAAGCTTAATAGTGAACTGCTGTCTCTTATGGACGCAGCTAAGAAACTGGCCTCTTTCTTCACTGCTTCAGATGCAGAAGAGGGATCAGGTCCACATCCAGTATTTTTTTCCCAAATTTCTTTGGACAAGTATTTGTCTCAGGAAGAACAAAACACTGCAGCACTTACCTCATACATAAAAAAACATTTTTATCAAGGTATGTCTGAATTGGTTGAAAATTCACACGAAGGCAGCTTTCAGCTTGCAGATATAAGCAAAGAAGTCACTTGTGATGAGGCTGATGAAGTTTGTGAAGAGAGTCAAGAGATTGCCAGGCTCCAGACAGCGTATATTTGTGCTCAACATCAGCTAATTCAGATGCAAGCTAAAGAGGAGAGCATGAATTCAGCTATAAAATGCGCGGAGAGCATGCTGCAGTCCTTAAACAACAAGGTAGGCCACAAAAGGTGATAGAAGGTAGTGGAGTTTTAAACAGGCAAGTGTGTTCAACTGGATCTAGTAAAAGGAATTGCTGAGTTACTGTTGCTTCAACTATTTTTACATTGTGAAATTGCACTTTTATGCAGTTTTGGTTTTGCTCACAAAACTCTTGTGAAATAGCCCCAGTTTCTATAGTTAGAAATTCTTTGGTATGGCAAAGTACCTTCAATTCTACTTTCCAGAATTACTACCTTTAAAACCCCATGAATTTAGTACTACCTTTCCAGTTTAGTTTAATTTAGAAGTTTCAAATTATAACTGCCTCTTGGTTTTTTGTACAGAATCCTGTGATTCTGTGAACAAACAAAAGCTTGAATTTGTTTGAAATTTTGTGGTATTGAGGATGTGTATATGATAGGGTATTCCCGTTTATATTCCATAGCATAAACTTCAAATGTTTTAGTTCACTGACTCTTTTGAAGCTCAAGTATTTGTAATAAGGTAACATTATGGTGATGTGTTTTAAATACCAAATAAATGGATTGTATAGTTGAAGCCCCAGAAGTCTCTCAACAAATGAGTGACTGGCAGATATGACTACTGGAATTTAAGAATGTGAAGAAATCTTAACAGGAGGAAAAATATTAGCTTATGCCAGTCACGGACTAACTTGAGGCATCGTGTCAGTTTGTTTATTTTCATTTACGGATGACTAGCATATAGAGCTTGATTGATTAGAGCAGTTTGAAAAAGATTGATTCTGATAGCAGTGTTGATAGCCATCTGACTGGATATAAAAAATAATGTTTGCGTGTGAAATTTCAGTTAGACGTGCTTGAAATCTGGGTGCTAAGTAAAATTACAGCTCTTCTGGCTTTTTTCTACAATAAACTGGCCCTGCAATGGAATGAAATTACTATTTATTGAAAACATTTACTTCATACCTGCTTTTTAAATCTGCATTTGCATTATGATGTAAAGTTCTGTAAAACAGCTTGTGGAATTTTCATTCAATTTTGTAGATGCAAGAGATGCAGTGACTTTTAATGTAACATAAGTACATGAGTCTCTTGTGAACTGAAGAAATGTGTTAGGGAAATGGCTTGGAGGGAACCATGAAGAAATTGACAAATATTTTACTTTATGCAGGATATTGGAAAACAAGAAAACCTCGATATCAAAATATCTAGTTTAAATGATGAAATTTCAACAATTAAACAAGAAATAGCTCAGATAAATAATGAAGAGCTGCTTCCCCTTCTGAAAGAGCAAGCACGACTTTTGAGCGCGCCAGTGGTGAAAGGATACTTGTAGTGTCAGATTGCTCAGCAGGACTGTTATGCTTCAAGACAAGATGAAATAAGCAGGCATTTGATAAGGCAGAAAACATCATTTGAACTTATTGAGCTAGCCTGTGAAATGGAGTTGAAGAAGCATAAGGAGATCTGCTGTCAGCTTGAGAATTTGGTAGAATCTCTGAAACAAAGCAGTAATGAGTTGCAACAGAGACTACAGGTGATAACTGAGCAAACTCAACATGCAAAGCCAAGGAACACTATTAGTCCAAATGATGGGTTCTCTTGCAGGTAAGCGTTACAGTCACTATCGAACTTTGACTCCATTTGAAATAACATTGGGGAGATAAAGTCAGGCAAGCAAAGCCTTTTCTATTGCTCATTTCTTAGTTACTTGCTATAGCTAGTTAGTATTTTGAATTCTCCAGAACTGAAGCCTTCAAGATATGAGATTTGCCTCTTGCTTATCCTCTGAAATTCTTTTCAGGTGTGCCTGAGGAAAAACTGTTCAGTTATCAGTCTTGTTTATTGTTGCTGAAGCATTCCCAACCAATATCTAGAATATATTGGAAGTTTGAAGCCAAACCTGTCTTATATGGTGCCCTGATCTAGGACTTCTTGAAAGCGGTTCTAGAAGTATAGATGTAGAGAGCTATTAATAACAATGATTTCCCAGATCATATGCATGGCCTCATCAGCTTAGCCTGCAAAAACCCCCATGTGGTAGAGGAGAGGAATGACACCTTCAATATAGGAAAAGTGTTTAGCTTATTTTTACTGCTTGATTTGCCATCTGGCTTCCGTGTCCTGTCACCCATGTAGGAGTGTGGTTTTTCACTAAGTAATTAAGTCTCCTTGTAGCTCAGGTGATACAGTAGGAATGTGTGCTATGCTGCTGTCACTTCAAGACTAAACCTTTTGATGAGGTGTATTGTATAACAATGGGTGTATTAACATCAGACTTTTCCTCCTTCTTTAAAATGGTTCTTTAAGAGTTTTTAATAATTGTTAAGTGATAGTTGAGTAAGGTCTTGCACAGTGAATAACCGCAATAATTAGGCAGCATTAATTTTGCTCCCATTGTGCATTTGCATTGGCAACTTTTTAACATTTTTGTTGTCTGGCTGCTTTTTCACTTTTTTTTTTTTAATTGAAGGCATGCACATTCATGATTGTGAAGGGAAGTTGAAAAAGTTAAAAACTCTAAAAGGTTTGTAAGCAAAAGACACTTGAAAGAAACTATTACTTTTGAAATACAACTCTTGCTCTTATTAAAGCCCATCTGATTCTCTGTCTGGGCTGAATTAATGAAGATTTTAATATTCAGAGGTGGTAGTAGCAACCAAGCAAAGTTATCTGTGATCGTATTAGACTCTTCCTGATGCGGTGTAAGGGTACAGTTTGGTAAAGCAAGTATTGTTGTCTTTTGCATGACTCATAACTAATTGGAGAATTTCTTAGCAGTCTCTTAATAGATAGAAAATGGGTGATACTCCAGGGAGCNCTATGTATAGATAGAATTATTAAGTCTGTGGGAGATAAAACAGTGTAGTAAGAATACTATCCTTTACTAGTCCTCTGACTTCTCAACATGAACATGTTCTCTTGACTAATAATGACAGGGGTGCTTAGGAAGCTTAAAAATCCTTGTGTGTCTAACTTCATTTGTTACAGGCTGTATCAGCTTCTGGAAGGAGAAAAACCCCAGCAGTTGTTTAAAACATACGAAAGACTGGAGCAGATGGCTCAGAAGTTAAAGCAGGACTGTGCTACAGCACAAGATCAGCAAGCAGCATCTTCTCAAGAACAGTCTCGCCTTGAATCAAAGCTAAAAAGTGATGTAGATGCCCTTCATGATGCTCTGTATCGTGGAGGAAATCAGATACAACTCAGTAGTCAGGTAAGCCCTTATCTAGTTGTTCAGATTAGTACATTAATGTGTGTCGTGTTCTTTTACTGAGAAGNTTTCTTTCGAAGGTGTATACAGTCATGTATTACTAGTAGGTTTATGGTGTGGGAAATAGTCATCTAGATACGGTGTCACTGGAAAATTTGTTTAAATTTCTCTTCGTGTCAGACAGGCTCTTTCCTCCCCTGTAACACCTGAATAGTNACAAACTGGCTCCTACACGTCAGCAGCAAATTTATTAGCATCATGACGATGGGCTCAGTATTTACATTGTTCTTAGCAACTGTTAGATTTTGTAAATATTGGCAGGGAATAATTTTTTGTTTCTGAGAAAATTACTGCGTCTAACTTTATTTCTTTCGAAGGTGTATACAGTCATGTATTACTAGTAGGTTTATGGTGTGGGAAATAGTCATCTAGATACGGTGTCACTGGAAAATTTGTTTAAATTTCTCTTCGTGTCAGACAGGCTCTTTCCTCCCCTGTAACACCTGAATAGTGTGCTTTGGCCCCTTAAAAAGCCTAGCCGTGGGTAACTCATTTGGGTAAAATAAGAATATAAGAATTTTGAAGGGCAATTCTGGTAGGACAATCCTGCTACAGAGCTCCCAGGTATTGGGCTTAGAGTCTCTTTTAGATGGGAATAGGGGTTGTTAAATGCAACTTAGGGTTTTTAAATAATTGTAGGTACCTCAAAAGTGGAATGAGAGAAGTCTTCTGTTACATAATACTTCCTTGGTTAAATAGAAAAAAAATAGATTTAACACTTCCATCTGCCAATTGAATTTGCAACATATTGAACAGCTGTTAATAAAAATTGAAACTTTGTAATTGTAACAATACGTATATAGGGATTACATGTTATTAAATCAATCGAATACCTTTCTATTGATTCAAGTCACCTCTTAAAACATAGTGACGTCTCTTTCTATTGATACTGTTTATCAAGAAAAGTAATTCCTTTAACAAGGAAATAATGCGCAAGTAGATGACTAGGCTGTTTACACTGAACTATCATAACTATGACAGTTGGGAAAATTGTAGCTCATAATTATTTAATTTTTAAATTAAATTGGCTTGTTGTTGTGATGTTTTTTTTCCTTCACTTTTAAGATTTGGCTATCTGTGAAGACTGCAAATGTTATTCAGCTGTCTAGTTTAGAGCCAGATTCATACGGTCTTAACTCATCTGGTTTAGTAAACAAGTAAATGAAATTACATTTTCATAAACTAATGTGAGTACTGTTACAGACAGCTCAAAAGTTACATAAATTGAATGGAGTCCCTTATCACCTGTGTTTCTATTTTTTTGTGATGACTTTCACTTACAAACTAAAGTGGCTTCAAAAGCAAAAAAGCTCTTCTATTTCTAGTTCAATTAGTGTATTAACAATATAAAAGGTTTTTTTTTTTTTGT
>VXBO01012682.1:428047-438856 GCA_013400135.1 Rhinoptilus africanus
TTTTCAAAAGGATAACATTTAGAACAGCAATAGCTGCAGTCAAAGCTTGTAGAGACTGTAGATGTTGCTGACCTGTTTCTTAAATTGAGAAACTATAGTAACTGTTTTAATGTTATTAATGTTTAATAGTAACTGAGTATATCAATTATACAAAGCTTAAGGAATAGAGGTCTTCTATGGTAAATATTCTCTGAAGCAACACATCACTAATGCTTGTGTATCATGATAGTAATGCTTGTTTCTTTCACCTTGTGTTGGCTCCATTTTGGCAGTTACTTGAAAGGCTTTTTCCTTGATAAAATGGGAGCACCAATACCAGTAAATGTATAAATATGCTAGTTTAAAGATGTTGAGGAGGGAGGAAGTATTTAAAGCATAAATGATAATTCTTGTTTTATTTGTCAGATACTTTTATTAGAAGTTAGATTTACTTAATAGGACTGCCTTATTTTTTTTTCAAAGAAGTTTCAATCAGTGGTTTTTGTAAATTATTACAATTTGCTAATTTTTACTTACATTACCTAAACACTGTTAGGCATGTCAGGGAGGAGATGTCATTTTCTATTGAGGAGAATGAATGGCTGAACCTTGTTTTCTATATTTTGTCTTTAATTTCAGCAGAATGTAAGTGCAGATTGTTCTGTGACCCTGATATAATGCATAATTTGTGCGTTCTGTGTTTAGGTTTAATCTTAAAAATGGAACAGTACACATCATACATAGGATGTGAGACTTCTAAAGTGCCTTTGTCTGATATCGCTCAGAGGATTATGACAGCTTTGCAGTCTATTCCTGTAGAAGTTCAGACTAGCAGAAAGAATGACTGGAGTAAGTAAATCTTAGCCTATTTAAGTGTTCCTATTTTAATCTGAAAAACTGAAACACAAACCAGTATGAACCCTCTAGTCCCTATTTACAAAGAAAAGAAAATGTGAGAATTTAGGTTTCCAGGTTTAAAAATAAGAGTTAAGTAAATGTCACAGTTACAGCCTAATTAAATAATGCTATGTGAGTGCAAGGAACTAGGTTATTACCAGTACCCTCAATTTCATTATTTTCTTTCTTCCTGTTCCTGCTATGTGATGGGGAAGTAGATAAGAATTTCAAGTGTTTGTTACCTAATAGCGTAAATTAAAATATATACATTAAATATCTATTCCAGAATCAAGTTAAAGATCACTAGAGGTACTAGGAACTTGCCGGAAGGCCTGTGAACTCTCCAGACTCATGCCTGTTCTTTAAACACATGTTCATTAGCAACTCACCCCTTGTGAAATTCTAGGGGGAAGAGTGAACAAAAGTGCCAGTGGTAGAGCAAATTAGGTAATGTTAAAAGTGCCTCAGCAGATCTTTGACTCTGTTGAGCAAATCTTAGTCAGAATGTGAATGTGAGAGGTTTTGCAAGATGGAATTTTTATTCTCAATTCTGTGTGTTTCATAGTCTGCCATTCTTGTAGCTGTGGAAAGAAGTAAATAGAAAGTTAAAAGTTGCTCCATTTCAGTTATCTCTTTTCTTCTGAGAACTATATCCTGGAATATTATCTTATCAATGGGATTTAAATGTAGCATTTGTTCTTGTACTAAAGGTGTTCATTGCGGGCTCAGATTTTTACATAAATAACAGTTCAGGCTCTTCTTTCAGTAGTAACGTATTGGATCAGTGGAGCCTGATGGTATAGTAGTGAGAAGGGTAATAGTTCATTGCTGTATAAATCAGTGATGCACATTTGAAGAAATACAGGATGTGTCCATTTTAAAATGGTACATTCGGACCAAATCCCAGCTAATTTTAAAGAAAATCAGATTACTCCTCTGTCTTGAGTTTAATTGCCATTTTACTTCTCTTGATACCTTGTCATTTTCTCTTCCTTAATTTTCCTATGTAATGTTTTTTGTCTTAGATGGGAACTCTGAGATCTTGTTATTTTGTCCACTGTTGATCACTTTCTGTCAAGCTGTAAATTTACATATTCTTTTTTCTAAAACACACATGAAGGTGTCAGGTATCTTTAGCCGAATGAGCTTGCTGTCATCTTTGCAGTACTGCTAAATCCTTATTTCACTGGGGATAGAAAGAACAGTAAGCATTTTGTGGTGGTAGGTCACATGACTAGCTTTTCTTGCTCTCATTTTTCCATGTAGTAATTACAATTGTTTTTACTGTCCAGGCTTAAGAACAAATTTATTTCAATAGCTTTTAGGAAATTGCCTTTATTACATAAGCTTTAGCTGATCAGCTCGGATCTGGAGAGAAGAAAAAGTTTGCCTCCCTTAAAAAACCCAAACCTGCCCTGTTAGTTAGTTTGTTTCAAACTGTATTTTATTGATAGTCCTTTAAAGATTGAATTCTAGTTACTGGAAAAACTGTTAGTCTTTAGAAAGTAAATGTTAGGTTCAAATAGGACAAATCTGCGATTAACTCATGGGTGAAATTCTGTGGATATCTTGGTCATAGAGCTTGTAATGGTTCCATCTAGCCTTAAGAAGGAGTCTGAAGGCAAGGGTGGGTTTCTACTGCCATCTGGTGATACTTTCTCGTAAACCAGGTTGCACTGGAACAGCACCTGTTGTACTGAATACTGTGTGCTGACGCAGAGAAAAGTAATCCTCATAATCTTCGGAGAGTGAATTTTTCAGTAAAAAGTATCTGGCCGTGAAACAATTAAAAGCACTGAATGTAAACTCAGTTGCTATCATTCCTAAATTATAATTTTATTGTTGTAGGAAGTCTCAGGAGAACCAAAGCTAAAATATTCAAAGCTACGAATACAGCTATGTCATTTGCTATTCTAACAGTTCAGGTTAGAGGTCTGAGCTGGAGATAAATTACTGATTATACACATACATGAATGTGAACCTGAATGTAATACTATAAAGTAATAAGCTATTTTCTTCTGGAGACTGAGCTAGTTAGTCTTTAAAAATGCTTTTTTTTAGGATTTTAAGTACAGAGTCCTGGTTTGCCTAGACAAAATTTTTTAAAACGCTTTCAGTAAATCGAAATAAATCACCTTATGCTTTCTTTGTCATTAGTCATCAATACATTAGATTCAGAAAATGTCTTGCTGCTAGTAATGCAAATTTTATCTGATAATGGCAGTGGAGTCTTGTACTAGTTATGGACAAGGAGCTAGAAGGGGACAAAAATACATGTTTTTCCCATGAGGTGTCTTTTGTGTCGGCAGTAAAAGAATATAGAGATAAAGGAATCCTAACTAATCGCAAACTCTGGAGAGACCCACACTTAGTGGTGTTCTCTTTTTTTTTTTTTTCCCCCCCTGTATTGCTTACCTATTCAGTTTGTAATTGCTGCTAGCCTGTTGCCTTTGTTCTTTTATTCGAGTCTTCACTTGTTTCTCTTGCTCTTGGGCTTGCTGGGCAGTGTTAAGGGCAGAAAAGAGGAGGCATGGCCTAACTGTTTCATTTCGCGTGGTGCAGAGCCCTGAGGTGCATTTACAAAGCCTTCCTTAAACTGCAGCATCTGTAGGCTGAATATCACTGGTAGGTCAGTGGTGGGCCCAGGCAAATACCTGTGCTGTGGCACAGGGCTATCTTAGACCCAGTACCTGATACCCCTCCTGCTTCTTGTGGTGCTAGCCATTACCTTAGCTTTCTGTCCATTTGATGTGTTTGAATTCTTGCATTCTGTTCTGGTCTGTTCTTACAATACCTATTCTGTTGTGAGGATGAACGACGTGAAAAAATTATCCTCTGCAGATGAAGCATGATCAGTTCTCTGTAGGGCATGATATGCTAAAGATGTGTATGCAAATAATGTTTTACTGAAGAAAATTATTGTGGAATAATACTGCCTCATTTCAAGAAAACAGTTAAACTGTGTGAAGTGTATAGAGTTTGTTTATTGGTTTGTTTTTGTTTTTTTCTTCTTGCCTATGCTCTCAGCTTTACTTTGACCAGATCAGATGTGTTTTCTTGAAAGAAGGAAATGCGCATATTTGTGGTATTAGAGTAATACCTTTCCTGAATATCGTGGAAAATGTTTATCTGCGTTATAGCAAATTAGAATTAATTTTTTCTTAATGGGGACAGAGCATGCTTTTGCATATGCATATTTAGGAACCTGCAGGGCTCTCTTAAGTGTGAATTATATTTGAGGAAAATGATTGTCGTGGAAAATTTTATTGCAGTTATTTTAGGTTTGGTAAAAGTGTCAGTAATGTAACACTGTATGTAATCTAAGTTATATACACTGCTCTCAGATTAATTTTCTTGTAAAATGTTTCCCATTCTTTTTTTTTTTTTAAGGTATAGAGACGACAAAGGACAATAAACTAGGTGATAAGGATGCACATGTGAAAAATGAAAAGGCAAGCATACTGTAAGATTGAAGATCACTAAAAGCAGGGGTGGCGGGGAGGAAGATAGGTCTGGAAATAAAAGAAAGAAAAATCATGGATTTAAGAGATCACTGCAGTTCTTCATGATGGCTGTGCTGCTTTCCAGAGATGTTAGGAGCACTGTTCAGTCTTTTCCAGAGTTGCTAATGGCACATCATTTTTTCCTGTTCTGTGGATGTTGCTTGTATGATTAATCTCCTAATTTGTGGGTTTGCAGCACTAAATCGTCTAAACCTCACCACCTGTTCCTTCTTTTCTGCTTTTCATTGTTTTACATGTTTGGTCCTTCCATAGGCTGGTAGTTGTCATTACATGATTGTAAAGTGAGCTGATTCATGTGAAAAATAACTTTGTATTGGGAAGTTTAATTTTTTGCTTTATCATCTCTCAATTTGGCTTGATCTGCCAGTACTGGAATGGGAATGAATAACCGGGGCTGTGATCTTTAAGATCAATGGAGTTGATGGAAGAGTTGCAGATACTGCCAGTGCACTCCTGTCCCAGCTGCAAATTTCACAGCCATCCTTACTCTGACTCTGGTGCATGTTGCGCTTTTCAGCAGGTTGATTTGATTCAGGTTGCTCAAGATGCAGAGAACTGTTTGGTTTCTTTGTGGGGATGTGATAGTTTCCTGCAAGCTGAATTGGCTCATAGGTAGGCATGCAGCTGTAGGTGCGCATCGGTAGTAGTGGAACCCCTTTTTGTGATGATGAGGTGCAAATTTTGACTCGCTGCATCTGTGAAATTTTCCTACATCTGCATAAATTATCCTACATCCTGGGAGTTGTTTTCTCTACTTCCAGCCATGTCATTATTTCTAGCAGAAGACGACTTCTTCCTAGAAGCTGCTGTTTCTCTCTGTGGTTAATTGTAGTTCCAGCTGTACTATTCTGACTTGATAATTAAATTGCTGTAGTCTTATTTTTGAACCTTTAAAAGAGAATTGCTTATTCCTGATTCTATAATTGAGTGTCCTAATTCAAATTCTATCGTGTTAAACAATAAAACTATTTGCAATTTGACTGGAGAATATACTTGAGTGGATTAGTTGTCTTTCTACAGCTCTTAAACATTTTGTTCTTCTGTGATATTATTTTTTCCCTTATGGTAACTTTTTATAGTGTTCAATTCTTGATTAGCATTGTGCAAGTCCAACTAATTTGTCTTCTTTTAGAACAACCAGTTTTCATTTTGGTAGAAGCAAAAGCTTAATTAGCTCCCTTTTTCTATTTACTTAGAACTTGTTAATTGTACTTTTGCTGCGGAGTTGATCCTGTGAAGTATGATCTCAAGCAGTCTAAGCCTTTTTCATCCTTTGACTCCATAGTTCTGAGATTTGGAAATACGGGAACTGGGTTGAGGAATATTGCAAAACCAGAAAAAAAATTTATTGGCTTTGTCATTCTGGTTTGCTCAGTCAATACAGAATGACTAGAGATGGATGATACCCTTTGATCAGTGAAAATTGTTGTCTTGGGGAATGGATGGGAGCCTGGCACAGCAGTAACTTGTGGTTCTTTTGGAGTGAGAAGGCCTTAGTTTTTGGAATGGTAATGACAGTGGAGATACAACTCTGTTTATCTGTAAATAGTTAAATACACATTTTCCCTGGGGAATCTTGGTAAGGATGCTGGTTGCCTTTCCATAGTCTTTGTTTATGAAATCAAGACAGGATCTATCTCAGCTGAAGAGGTTGTAGAAGAAACAGCAAGATAAGTAGTAAGAAAATACTACAGCTGGTAGCATACCAAGGAAGTTAAGGCTGAAGGAACTGAGTCATAACATTACCATGCAACTTCTTGCTTAGTGCTATTTAATAGCATGCTGCTGTAAGGGGATTCAGGAACTGTCTGGAGTAGGAAAGCTGTTCTGGGCATGGATATATAGAGTCAAGTGTATTTTTGTTATGTCTTGCAATCTTGTAAGGTGTTTGAAGAAATTGTTGGAGAACCAGTTGACTTGATGAACTTGAATTTCCAAAGCAGTCATTAAGGTCCCTTGACAAAAGTTCTTTAATAAGCGAAGCTGGCATGAGAAAAGCTCTTATTATTGAAGCTAAAGATGGAAATGAATGGTCTCTGTTCAGACAAAGGGCTCTAATAACCTAGTCACTATGGAAGACAGGCTACTGGGCTACACGCATATTACAGTTGTTAATTTACAACCTTTAGTGTTTGAGTAATACGAGATTTAAAAAATAGTGGTGATTTTGGATGTAAGCAATAGAAATCAACAAAATAATCTTTACTGATAAATACTTAAATTCTGTTTTGTGTAATGTGATTCCGCTAAACTGACTCTTTGGGTTTTTTTCATAGAATATTACTTCCTTCAAAGCTTATATAAATTAATTCATGTCTGTTTATTTTTATTTCTCCTAATAAGTTGAATAATTGGTTCACTAAAACAATTTACAAATTTTCCAGGAGACTCACGATTCCACAACTGCCTTATTAAAACTGTCTGCCAGCCCTGAAAAAAGTACTGCTGGTCAGATAGTCAGGACAGTACATATGGATGAAATGCTTTGCTGTCAAGACGCCAAAATAGATCGCTATCGCCAGGATTTAGACTTGCCAACATGGGGATACAGAGAAAGAAATCTTTATGTAGAAGCAAAAAACCTGAAGGATGGTGAAAAGAATATAGCAACTCCCCTTAAAAGAAAGCAAGATGTGCCTACATGTTGTCCAGAGAAAACAAGAAGATTACCTGTAAAGACCTACGCTTCTTCACATGAAAGAACGTATGACTGTACTTCTGTACAAACAGAGTCTCCTGACAATTATCCTTGTGATATCAGGAGTTTGGGATGTGAGGAAAAAAGAGAATTGCTTGCAACTATAGAACAGGCAGTGGCTTTTGTAGCTACTATGATATTTCAAGATGGTTCTTCACAGCTCAACTCAGAGCAGGTTAGTGAATGATGTGTTTAGTCAGTTTTGTAGAACCATTTGAACTGTGCATGTGACTGATAAACGCAAAACCGTGTTCAGTGGGAACCTAGAATATGGACCAGTTCTCTGTATTATTGCGTACCAAAATATAAATGTAAAATGAGCTAAACCTCAATACTTCTGACTGCATTTTATTTTTACTTACCAAGTAAAGCTTTAAGAAAAAATGAGACTGCCTGGGCTAAACAGGCATTTTTGTGCTTACAGTGAGACTGTTTGAATTAGAATATTTTTTCCTGCTTTTTGGCATGTCTGTCACTGGATTTTTGTTTCAAGGCATGCTACTTGAAACTTGCCTGGGCTTCTATTGTGTCAATGATGTATGCAATAACTGTAGCATACACAGTAGGCTTCATATTGTTAAATATTTGGGGAATTTTCTTTATAAGATTGCATGCGTAAAATCTGTCAGAGAAAACACTATTGTAATTATACTTAACAGGTCTTAACCTCATCAGTAAAAGGAGTTGTTGTGTTAGTGAAGAGTCAGACTGATCACCCTTGCCCTCCCAGTTATTCTTCAACTGACTATGCTGCTAATGAAAATGATAAATTAATTTATTTAAAAATGGAATCGTCATCTCTTTGGGAACAAGAACAACAGGCTCACAAGAAATTTGCTTGGTGAGAGTATGTAGGAGAAAATATTGTTTTGCTTTAAGTATGCTTTTAGCAACAGTGATGTTGGTTACATGGCACAGGCTAAATCTTACTTGTCATACTCACTGAATTTCATACTAGCTGTATTAGTTTGTGTCAAGCCTGGGCTAATATGAAACAGATAAAAATAAAATATTCCTTTGGTCTCAGCATATCGCTAACTGCAGCTCTGCAGAACTAGGTTGGGATTCTGGTAGGAGCTGTTTACATTCACCTGGAAGTCCTTTATGAACAGTTTGGCACCCAAAAAATATGATTCATCCAGATTTATCTATCTTGTATCTTATCTTCCATTTCCTGAATGGCATTTCTTATCTAGTACATTTTTGATGGACATTATTATGGTAAACATCCTTTTTGAGCTCTGATAATAACTTTTTTTTTGAGCACAGGAGGCTTTTTTTAATGGCTTTTGAGATCCCAAATGAAGTTTTCCTAATTTTTAGTAATACTGTTACATCAAAATTACAAGATAACTTTTAAAGTGATTGCTTTATGTATCTGTTTAATAGTTGGACTAAATTTAAAAAAAAAGATGGATCGTGTTTTAAGCTTCCAGTTAGTGTAACCAAAATCCATTTTTATTCCTTACTATTAACTTTGGAGTAGTATCTCATAAAGGGAGAAATAAGAACTGAATATGATTCTTAGATATAATAGTTGCATGTTAAAACTTCATTAGAATATTTTATGACTTTCAGTAGGAACTGCTTTATTGTGAAGTGCTGAATTTGGGTTATTAAATTACAAAGCATTCATTTTCAAGATGTTGAACTTTGTTGTTAGTTGTATCTCTGCCACTGCTCCACTGAGACTTGGAACAAATCACTTCACTTATCTCTACTTCTCCAACTGTAATATTGGAGTTATATGACAAGTAATTTAATAACTTGTTAGTCTGAATATATGTTGTTCTGAAGTGAGAATAAAATATCAATAATGCATGTGCATATGAGCAGTAAAAATTCAATAATAAGCAAATTGAATAAGTGTATTATCATTTAGATGGAAACCTATAGGTAATTATTTCTTGTAAGAATGGTGCAGTTTAATAGTGGATCTACGCCATATACGGAAATATCTTGCGATTTACTGAATTTCTAGTATGTCCAAAACTTGGTACTGTGGTTTCATACGGCCAAAGATAAATAAAATTGAAAGCGCTATAAAAAAATGCTATTTTTCTATATTGCCCCAAATAGAGCTTATTAAAAAAACCATACAAATAATTAGTAAACTCTATATGCTAATATACATAATTAGTAAAATCTATGTAAAATAGCATGGATGTGGGAACTATAGACATTTTGAAAAGGAATGGAAAAATGTCACAAAGATGAAGCATGCTAGATTTAAGTAGCATATTAACACTAAGCAATTAATGGCAATTAAATTGTCTAGTGAGTTTTAAATCATGATTTTTGCAATACTACATTATCTCAGAAGCCTCTGTGGTCTTATTTACGTATATTAAAGTATTATAGGGATGCCAGTTTCGGATTAAGATTACATTTAATTTTGAGTGTCAAATAAGGATTTGTTTTCTTTATGAATGCATGATAAGGCATATCTGCTCAAATGTTTAATTTGTTATAGAAAGAAGCTTCAGGTATTACTGAATTGAGACTTTAATGTTCAAATACAGTATTTTGTTCTTACAGGAATAAAGAAATGTCTTGTGTTAACTGTTTAGTATCAGGTGCCAACTAAATGTATAAAGTATATAGATTCACTAAATCTAGTAGCAATATAGTGTGTGTTAATGAACTACTTCTGTGCAGGCAAGTGTTGTTTCGAATGCTACATTGCAAAGTTCCAATCATTTGCTTCAAGGCAAAAGATTTCCTGAGGACTGTACTTCAAGTTTATGGTAATGAGATTGGCTGGAAACAAGGTAACCATCTAATCCTATAATCTCTATGCTTTTGATGTTTCTGTTAAAATCACTAGGTGTAGAATTAACTAAATTGGTGGTTAAGTAATATATTGGAAAACAGAGTTTTAGTACCATGGAAAAGGACGCTGTTCCTGGGGGGAGGTTGTGACTAGAGGTTTGACGTTTCAAGATGATGCATTTCTTCTCAGAGTAGGAATCACATCACTGAATAATCTAACAGCTTCCAGTGGAAACAAAAGCTCTCAACACACTTCTGACTATAGCTGAAAAGGTCGAATTGCTTAATGTTTCATTTTCCCTAGAAAAACTTTCTCTGCTCAAGAGGAAAGGCTAAAACAAATTACAGAGGTGCTCATCGTTGTCAGAATTAGGAATCACTTGAATGGGTCCTTGTTTTTTTGATAGGATCAAATAAGACTCTTGTATGGATTTAAAAGTAACTACAAAGAGAAGATATAAGATGTAAATATAATGATTTTTATTTTCTTGATTCTGTGTATTGGATTACTGCTGACTGAATTACAAAAATAAGTGTGACTTTTCAGGAAGGACTCCCTCTGTGAGAATCTTCACATTGTGTTCAGCATCTGAAAATTTTCATCAATAAATCACAGTAAACTGATGATGATTTAGAATCTGCTGTGAAGATCAACACAAAAGACACTTAGCCCTGGCAGTGGAAAGGGGCGGGGGGAAATGTCACTAGAGTCAGTACCATCATGACACTTTTGTAATCTCTACACAACACAGGAAGTACTAGATCCTGTCTGATGCATAGGATTTGAATCTGAAGTTTCTAGGATCCAAAAGAATTCTTGTCTACTTTTTTTTTTTAAACTTTGGAAGCTGATACTTCATCACTTGTTATTTCTGCTATGGTAAAAAAAAACCAAAACAAAACACAACACAACCCACCCGCCTTTTTTAATGTAAAAAA
>VXBO01012682.1:439033-457624 GCA_013400135.1 Rhinoptilus africanus
GCAAAAGATTTCCTGAGGACTGTACTTCAAGTTTATGGTAATGAGATTGGCTGGAAACAAGGTAACCATCTAATCCTATAATCTCTATGCTTTTGATGTTTCTGTTAAAATCACTAGGTGTAGAATTAACTAAATTGGTGGTTAAGTAATATATTGGAAAACAGAGTTTTAGTACCATGGAAAAGGACGCTGTTCCTGGGGGGAGGTTGTGACTAGAGGTTTGACGTTTCAAGATGATGCATTTCTTCTCAGAGTAGGAATCACATCACTGAATAATCTAACAGCTTCCAGTGGAAACAAAAGCTCTCAACACACTTCTGACTATAGCTGAAAAGGTTGAATTGCTTAATGTTTCATTTTCCCTAGAAAAACTTTCTCTGCTCAAGAGGAAAGGCTAAAACAAATTACAGAGGTGCTCATCGTTGTCAGAATTAGGGATCACTTGAATGGGTCCTTGTTTTTTTGATAGGATCAAATAAGACTCTTGTATGGATTTAAAAGTAACTACAAAGAGAAGATATAAGATGTAAATATAATGATTTTTATTTTTTTGATTCTGTGTATTGGATTACTGCTGACTGAATTACAAAAATAAGTGTGACCTTTCAGGAAGGACTCCCTCTGTGAGAATCTTCACATTGTGTTCAGCATCTGAAAATTTTCATCAATAAATCACAGTAAACTGATGATGATTTAGAATCTGCTGTGAAGATCAACACAAAAGACACTTAGCCCTGGCAGTGGAAAGGGGCGGGGGGAAATGTCACTAGAGTCAGTACCATCATGACACTTTTGTAATCTCTACACAACACAGGAAGTACTAGATCCTGTCTGATGCATAGGATTTGAATCTGAAGTTTCTAGGATCCAAAAGAATTCTTGTCTACTTTTTTTTTTTTAAACTTTGGAAGCTGATACTTCATCACTTGTTATTTCTGCTATGGTAAAAAAAAACCAAACCAAAACACAACACAACCCACCCGCCTTTTTTAATGTAAAAAAACCCAACTGACTCCATCATTGTAAATCAATTAAATGCTGAAACTTCTCTGTATGTCATCCTGACTGCAATCACGTTGAATGATTGCACTCCTTCTTGAACTAGTGTATTAACCAGTGGAATCCATCCAGATACATTAGCCCTGACTAGTAAAATATGGCATGCTTTGCCATTGGGATTCACTAATGTTTCAGAGGAGCAGAAGGAGGACAGGACTTGAGTACCATTTCACAATCTTGAGGAAAGTATGCTTTCATCTTCTCTTCATGTCATACCCAGCTTGACCCTGGTTTTCCTTCACTCCTTTCAGCTTTGTTCTCAGTTCTATATGTGCTGCCTCCTCACCTTGAAAGTATCATCCTTTTTCCAAAACTGACTTGGTAGCTATAACTCATTATTGCTACCCTCACCTTTGGTGAAAATTTTACTTGTGGGGAGGGATGGATGGTTGGGAACTATGATTCTTCATCCTTTTTCAGCTAAAGACTGTCTCATGCTCATTGTAAATAGAGATATGAGAAAAGGATCTTTGAAGTATCTCAGAGACTCTTTGGTAACAGGATTCTCTTCTTCTGTGTATTCTTGGTAAGATATAGCTGTTGTTATTTCATGCAGTCTTCACTGAGCTTATGAATGTCCAGCATCTCACTAGGCAGAGTCTTCCTGCAGCCTCTGAGCATTTTCCAACAGCCCTCTGCTGCTGAATGTTACAGCCTGTCAGTGAAGATGTGTTGCTTCATCTGCCTCTTCTGCGTCATTTGAGTTCATGGCAAATCTGTTAGAATTGTCAAAGTTTCATTTGATACCCATAGGGATTACTTCCTGCTGAAAGAACAGTGGAAATCTTGTGGACACGTCCAAAGTATGGTTTTGGAGTTTGGTTTTGGATGCAGAGTTCTTAAGCTGCACAATTCCCAGGCTAAGACTGTCCTTCCAGTCCCAAAAAGTAGTGCTATCAGGAAGTATCCTTGAGACAATTTTTTAGGCTGTTCCTTCACATCTTTTATCTTATGAGGTGAATAGCTGTTTGCATTCAGACAAAAGGATAGTGAGCTACACGAAATCCTGGTATGAGACCATATCCTTCAGTTATTTGGCCACTACAGCAGAGCCCAAGCTGATTCAGGGGCAAGACGTCTCCTTCCCTAACATCTGCTGAGCAGCCACATTAAGTTATTTTCAGCAACAGTTCTATCAGTGGAGGTACCCATATGTAAATTCATACATACATTAAAGATCTCAGAAGTCTGGTAGGAAGTAAATCTTCTCTCCCTCAACCCCCAGTAGCAATTTTGTAGATATCAATAAAGCTAACAGCAACAATAAATTATCTCTCCGTATCAGAGGGAGACACAAGAAAAACTTAAATTTGAAACGCTTCAGTGATAAGAATGAGAGGCTTTTACAATCTTAGGAACCAAATGTTTACTTACATTTTAAAACTTGCGAAAAAAACCCAAACAAAAAAAAACCCTCTTCAAAAATATTCAGTATTGAACTTAATCCTATGTAACCATGATATTGACCGTTTGTTACAGCTGCAATTTCATGTTTAACATTTTCATAGTGTAAATGCTTGTCTACTTATGATATATGTCTACAGGAAAGATGGGCAAAACTTTAGAGGGATTTTTTAGTATGGGAGGTAATTTAAATATTTTAATTGCCAGAAATAACTTATTTTTGTAGTTGCTGATAGCGTCGTATTAGATCCAAGGATTGCAGCGTGGCTGATAAACCCCAGCGACACAGTTCCCTCTTTTGAATGTTTAATACAGAAGTATTTTGAAAAGCCTTTTTCTATGGGAACAGTAAATACAGATACAGGCGTTTTGAAAAATGCATCAGTAAGTAGTTTGGCTTAAATTGTTTGTGGTTGGGTTAAAAGGGGAAGGAAATGATGAAAGAATTGTTTTTGCTTGGAAAATATTACCAAAAAATTACAGATAATGCTTTTCTGATGGAAGGAAAATATTATATTAATACTACTTGTTGGAAATCTAATTTTAAAGAAAGGAGAGAAGGGAAGGGTTCACTACATTCTACCAATATGGGATCCTATTCTTCAGGAACAGCTGTAAAAATCTGCTTCAAAACTGTAAAGTTCAGTAACAAAATTAATATATAATCTGTTCTCTTTTTTTCTTTCCCTTTCCTAAAAACTGATTTCCAGCTTTCCTTTACAAAATGTCTAATGCCTTGTTCTCCAATTCTTGTGAACTTGTAGCCTGTGTTTAATTTAAAATTAACGATTTTCCTGAATTTCACAGATGGTGAAAATACCATATTGTCAGCTGAGGAACAGTAGGGAGTCAAATGTGAACCTTCAAGCATGTGTATGAGAATTCTGTGAATTCTTATTGTCAATAAGAGAGAATGCTTAATCAACTATTTGAGAAGTTATTTTTAGCACTATAGAAATGTCCTAATGTCTGTTAAAACTTATTTACTGAATGTTATAAAATTTCAGTGTTTGTATTTTGGGCTATGGTGATCTACTCTGGCCACATTAACCTTCAGAGGTTGTTTGAATGGTAAAAATAGATGTGCAGCAATGTAACTGATGGGATTTTGTAATAAAATCTTTCACTTTTCAGAAGCCTTGTTTGTTCAGACACAAGTATCGTAATGTGATTATAGGGCTTCCAGGATACATATTCACTGATGTCAAGCAGTCTTAGAGCATGGACAGAGGTCAGTTGTATCAGCACACACCCATCAGTATAGGCATTTTGGAGAAAACAGAGCCTGTTTACTTTAAACTGCTAGCTATATGCTGCGGTTGTTCAGAATTTACTTCGTGCATTAAGGTATTAGTGTAGGGAACGGGCAGGCAAATAGGCAGAAGCTATAAACTTGTTGGTTATTTCTGTATGTGATGTCCCCTCCTGTGAGTCAGCATCCTTAATCTTCTCTCTTTCCTTACCTTGACTCAGTCTTTTGTTCTTCATATATCACATCTATTCTTATCATTTCTCAACTTCGTCACGCTGATTCCCTGCTCTGAGTTAAGTATTGAAGTCTTACTTCCTTCCTGCCCTATTTCAGGTGAGTTTGTTTCCTTGTCCCAACCATATCCAATGCCTTTATGCTGACTTGCTCACCCAAGTCCCACTTAATGCCTCCCTCTAACATCCTGTGATTATTCCACAGACTTCCTTATGTAATTAATTTTTTCCCTGGACTCTCCCACTTTCTTTTTGGCTTCTCTAGTGAGAAGACTAGTGAGTCCTAGTTTTTCCCGTGAATCCTAGCTCTTTGCCAGATTTATATCCTTACCTTCTTGCTCTGACTTTGCTGGTAGGTTCTTAACAGTTGTCTGTATTCCCAGAGAGATCCAGGCCAGGTGATATATTGTGTCTCATGCCCAACTACTTCAGTTGAGCTCCCTCTGTATTGTGCTACTCCTGTACACCCAGCATAGTACTTGGGATGACTGCTGTTTCATTCTGAAGTCTGCTAGTCACCCACACACATTCTAGCACGCAATATGTACTATTTGCTCCTTGTCTGTATATTTGATGCTGTTCCAAAAAGCTCAATAAAAGAGGTCATAGTCTATATACCTTGAAACCTTTGCTGGAAGAGGTGCTAAACATCGTGTTGCTCTTGTCATTGCTGCGTTTGCTGATGAGAAATCTTGGTGTCAATGGAGGCCTGTCATTGGGCTTACTTCCACCTCCCAAATGGGATCAAGTAGTTTTATCTGTTGCCGAAAAGATAGTATTTCACAGTCAGCTTGTTTGTTCCAGAACCCAGTGCACGTGTACAAGGTTTCTTGGAGACAGGCTCATGACTTTTCACTGGAGTATGGCCCTGCTTAAATTAATCTGTCTGGGATGGAGAAAAGTCCTTACTGATAGGACTAGACTGTTATAAAGGATGAGTACCAGTAGATTTAGACATTTCAGCTTTGAAGAGAGCCTTCTGCATTCTACCTTCAAGGGCCCACTATTTCTTAGTCTTGTGGTCTTCAAGTCTGCTGTAAGCAGAGGGGAAGCCTGTACAGTAGGTGCCCTTTTTGTGTGTGTCCATTTTGTCTGCTCACAGACAAGGCTGAAGTTGTGTAGACTAATAGCTCTTGAGCAGATGGGGAACTCACGTGGGCTGTCAGTGGAATTCATTACCCCATTTTAACTCTTTCCTGCCACTGGGGCTTGCTGGTACATGGTTCCCACTAACAGACAGCAGCTTATGTAGAATCTGTTTAGTTTTATCTGCTGTTCATCTTGATTCATATGGTCATTTCAAGATAAAATCAACTATGGTTCAGGCTTAAGTGTGTTCTGAAAGACCGCAACACTACTGCCCCCACTGTTTCACGGTATGTGGTAGGAAAATGTGTCTGCAGCAAAGATTACCCCAAAACTGGGGTAGTTCTGTTTTTAGCATGAAACAAACTTCCTGTAATTAATGGGTGTCTCCCACGCTTCTGTTATGCTTGGCACTTCTCCTCTTCTTTTAAAAATCAGTTGGACCAATACGATAACGTTCCTGTGATGGTTCTTCCCCAGCAGTGTACTAGAATGCTTGCCTCAGTAGCAATAACGTGTTATAATTTGTCCTAATATAAACTAATTTTCAGTCAGTTTTGGTTCTATTGTGTTTGTGCAGCAACAAGTAATTTGGATTTCTTCTGCATTCTGTTTGGACCAAATAATGGGTGAAGCGTTGCTCTTGTCAGTCTGCATCTGCTGTAATGCTTTGGTTCCAAACTTCTGTTTTTCTTCAGATAATGGGGCTGTTTTGCAAACAGTACGCCAAGTTGTGAGTTTTGTGTACGTGGCATATTCTAATACACTTTGAAGAATGGATTATGTTTACCTCTTGATTTATAGCTGACTCTTGCACTGTGAGGGCATAGAGTTAAGTGTTTGGCTGTACTGGTGTCTCAGTCTGTGCCTGCCCTCACTCCTTAGAAACACAACTGGGAGGTTCTGAGAGTCATTCTGAAGACAAGGGGGAGCCAGCTCAGGGAGCAACTCCTGCAAAAGACCCTGTTCAGATGGAAAAAGGTGACCAGAGAAACCTTCTCACAAACTCAGAAGGATCCTTACCTCTCTGAAGAGAGAGGAAGGATCCTCCCCTGTCCATTAATTGTGATATGTTTTGTTTCTTTGGTTTTTTATCTTAAATCTCCAAATTAAGGATTTTTCTGTTTAGACTGTATAGGCCCTCCTTTAGGAAGGATTTGGGGGATTTCCCAACCACTTTGATTATTCTTAACTGCTTTTGCTTCAAAGGAACTACTGTTCTGTCTGGACAGATTAAAAACCCTGGAGGACCATAGTATTCTGACATCAGACCTGTTCTTAAGAAAATATTGTCAACAGTTTAATAGCAATCTTTCTGGTTTAGTCCATAATTCACAGCTTAATGACATCCAGTTTAGTGAGTGATACCACATCTAGTTACATTGCACATACTCTTTTAGCTGATAGAATCTTGGTTTTGTTCTTTGCAAAATATTGGATGTTTCACTGAAACTGAAGCATTGTCTTCATTTTCTATGCAATCTCAGAGGACAGTGTATATCTGATAGCAAGTAGGAACATCCTTTTCTTTCCTTCTCATCACAGAGGACCAAAGGAAAGATTCTGAATATATCAAAAACCCATGAAAATGTGAAATGGGCAGCAAAGTCAGATTTAGTAGCATAATTTGAGATCTTACTCTGGTAAGAAAAACACTTTCTAGCTCCGTTTGAGTGGCGAAAGCAGAATATATTTCTTTTGGAGCATATTTTTTCTCCCAACTGTTGGTATTTCATGAGAGCAATAAGGTAAGAAAGCTGTAGAATAACTGCAGATCTGTAGAGGAAAGAGACTTCAGCAGCTCATAGCATGAGAGCCCCTCTTGGTGTTCCATCAGATAGGAATGCAAATAATAAAGTGAGCATAGAATAATAACAATTCCTTTAAAATATACATAGGGTGAATGATAAACCAGAAGATAGATTGCTTACAAGGTGCCCAAGAGACCCCCTCTGCTTTTTCAATTGAGAAGCTTCAATGTGATTTCACGGCTATTTGGTTTACTGGCAATGTATTAATATATTCTCTTTTTTTAAAAAAAATAATTTTTACTATTCTTGATGGAAAGATGTAATTCACTTGGGAAGCAGATTTTAAATTTATTGTGAACCATGAGTATGTGTATTCATTTAGTAAAAATGATCTTGGAATACACTGTTCACCTAGAATCTAGCCAAGTCTAGGCCATTCTCCATCAGTGTGGCTATTGAGGAGGAAACAGTGAGTGTTACCAGGTTATCGTCTAAAATGTGTGGGATTCTATTGGCCACAAAATTGATTTCTGCTCTGATGAGTCCTCCATGTGATGTACATTGCATTCATATTGTCAAACATAAAATCGTAAGCTTAGGCATCCTGCAGTTCTAGTTGCTATTGATTTTTTTCTTAAATGTTTTTTTTTTCCCCGAACTATCATGGACAGGAATCTTCAATCAGTACTGCATTGTGTCTGGGATAATTATCTTGCATTCTGGGTTTCTTAATTGATTTCTTAATGTCTGTCTTAAAGTTTTGTGGCCAGCTATATCCTCAGAAATATTTATCATCAGGCAGTAAATGCCTCTTTTTACACAAATGATCCTTAGTTTAATTTCACAGTTTTAGATAAATTAAGAACTATTGTAACATATCATACGTAATTCTATGTAACATTTTCCTGCCTCAAACATAGACCAGTATGTGCCTCTTGGGGAAGTGTATGTGGACGGCAAGCATATAACTTTATTCCTCTGGAATGCTCTCCTAGGTTCTGTGGTTTATGACCCAGGAATTTTGCGCGACAGTGAAAACACAGTGCTAGTGTTTTGCACTAAGTGACTTGGATCCAAGTTTATTCCATAATTTTAATTGTTCAGCCATCATTGCAGATATGGGCTGCAGGAAAGAAAATTTACGTCTGTAGCATTTTTTATATTCCATGCTTTCCTCACAGGAATGTAGTAATGAAAAGCAGCACTTTATTGTTTACATTTTGTGTATTAGCCTGATAACAAATTTAATTGGTTGACATTAAGTTTATCTTTAGTGGTCGTGTTCTTTGAGCTAAAGATCATATTCTCAGTCTGTATGCACTTCAAAATGGTTTTCTAGCCAGCTGAATGAGGCGGCATGGCTCTGTGCAGAACACCTCCGGAACAGAAGGGAAGAAGTGAATAGTTTGGGCACAGAAGAGTGGCAGTACCAATAGGAGAAAGGAAATTGCAAGGCATTTTTCCTCATTTTATACATAGTAATAGAATTCTGACTTCAATGTCAAAGGCAGTGTAGTGATACTATTTTTCCATACTCGATCTGTGCAAAATGTAAATAAAGGAACAGGTAAAACCTTGACTGTTCATGGTCTGTACAGTTCTGTTCATGAATTGTGTTTGTCAGAGGTCTAAGAACATTTCTAAAGTGTTAAATATAATAGGAGACATACAGAAAACCAGTTTAATCCCTTTTAAAATAGATAGTGTTGTAAATGTTTTTATGTTAGTATTAAAACTATTTATTTATTTATTTATATCAGCGTGAAAACTTAGGTATGATCTTGGAGAAGCTTTATAATGTAATGATGGACCTTGCTTATGACTTACAGGTAAGATATAAAAAGTAATTACTCGGATAAACTTCAGAGGTATTGGTGTGTTAAAGGGTGTCAGTGATGTGCTTCTCATTCAAATCAAAATCTCTACTCAAGTTAAATAGAAGGCTTCAGTCCTTACTGATTTACAGTGCTGGTCAACATTTAAAATAAAGTTGTCCATCAAATTTGTCATTTTTTTTTTCTAGAAGGAGGAAATGATTATTCTGAAGGGTAATCTTTAGAAGAAACTTCTCCTCTGCAACAGTTAGCTAAATATTTAAATGAAGATTCTAAGAACAGGAAACGTCAAAAAAGTTGTGACTTTTCTTTTGGTATTTTAAAGCTGTATGAAACAGTCTAAAAAAGTGTTAATGGAGTTAAAACAGAGTGTAGCTGCGTTTTTTTTAATGTATTCCTTGTGTACAGAAACTCGCAGCGTATCTATTGCTTCTAGTTGTATTAGCCAAATACCGGTCAAATACTGGAACAGGCTTCCTAGAGAGGTGGTTGGTGCTCCAAGCCTGCCAGTGTTTAGGAGACATTTGGGCAACGCTTTAATAATATGCTTTAACTTTTGTTTAGCCCTGAAGTGACTCGGCAGTTGGACTAGGTGATTGTTGCGACTCCCTTCCAAGTGAACCATTTTATCTTGTTTTAGCCCTTATTGCAGTTCATAATGCATCTCAAGAAGTCTTTTAGTGTTTTTTTTTTGTTGTTTATTTTCTCCCTTTAAGCATATACCTGGAAAAGTGCCAGAACTTTGGGACATGCTCAGATTCTGGTGAAAGGTGCATCATAGGGTCCTAGGAGCTTTTCTTGAAACTGATGATAGCAAGTGTAGGACTTGGGCCATTAGTTGATGGAGCCGTATTAATCTGGATATTGAAGTGGCCCAACAGTAGGATGTAATAATCTATGAAGGAAGGCAACCGGGAAACACCAAAAGCAGAAAAACACTAGAAGCCAGTCTGCAGGAGGAGGTTTTAGGCAAGTGTTGCTGTCCGATTTCTTCAGTGGTTAGAGAAAAACAGACTTCCTGTTCTTTGTAACTAAATTGGGTACATAACTTCATTACCTTTTATTTTCTTCCTAATGAAAACAAAATTGTGAATTATGAATGGTTGCTTAATTCTTCAAGTGAATAAAGAAAGAGGGATAACTGTGTGTCCTATTATAATGGAGCTAGCTCTAAAAAGAAACCATTTAGAAAAATGAGGTGTGTATAGTTCTTTATTACTATTCCGGTACCAAGTGATTACTATTACAAAACGTATTTCTATTCCCCCAAATAGGAAGTGATAATGAACAATGATATTTAGATACTATACAATTTTCACCAAGTAGTATTTCATTCCACAAACAATGTTGTCATATAAAAAGGGATTATACAGAAAGTGAAATACTGCTTACTTAAAAATAGATCCACATAGTGAAACTGCTGTACGTTATAAGATAAAATTGGCTGATACTGAAGAATTTATTTGTATCTTGTTTTACAGGTTCAAGGTTTGTGGAAATTATTTTGCACATTAGAGCTCCCACTTATCAAAATTCTGGCAGGTATGAAAGTTCAGTTCAAAATATGAATCTACCCTATTTTCAGAGCTGCTGACTATACTCAAGCAGAGTTTTATATCTCAGAAGACTGTTATCTTAGCCTTATAACAGCTGTGTGAGTTTGAGATTCCATTTTACAGTCTAAGAAGCATGTAAGATCAAGTTTGTCAATTGTAAATCTTCTCAGTATATAATTGTATTTACAGTGATGGAAACGCACAAAATACATGTGAACAAACAAGAATTGAAAAAAACATCAGAGATTCTGGGGGTAAATTTTGTCTTTATTTTTTCTTTTGGATATTGTATAACATTATCTCTCTGCTTTTACTGAGGATAACTGATTAGAAAGAGGAGGAATCTTCTTGTTTTGTGAAAGTTTGGGCTTTCTAGTGTTTTTATTATTATAAATATAACTAACAATATTTACATTTTATAATACTTCCATGCTTATTTAGGCAAGCAAACAAGAGACGTTTGCTTCGTCGGCTTTGCCCCAAAACTGAGACTGCTTTGCAAATGCAGAAGTACTTTTGCGTTGTGTTGTAGACTAAAAAAATGTAATGACTCTTTCTGAACCTACAGTTATCAGTAACCATATTCCTGAGAAGAGACAGATATTTCTGTCTCTCTCTTTGTAAATAAAGCGTTCTTTACAATTTATGTGTTCTGAGAGTTCTGGGGGTTGGACTAGATGACCTTTAAAGGTCCCTTCCAACCCAACACATTCTATGATTCTAAGTTTGCCATTTCCCCATTAATAAAAATAGCTACAAGAGAATCCTATTTTATAGTATAAAATCTTACTAGATGATCATAGTGGTCTGACAGATTATTAATTTACCAGAGTGATTTGCATATCTCTGTTTCTCACAAATCTCTATAGTCTTCAGTAACCTAAATTATTTTCCTAGAAATTTTGGTCCTTTTTACTGCAGTAAATCCCTCTCCCAGATCATGAAGGAATACAGATTAAAGAGTATATAAGCAATCTACTAAACCAAGCATAGCCAGCAATGATTACACATTATCAAATACCCTATTTTTAAATAGAAGTCCAACATACTTGTTAACCTAGGAAGGTGCAGGTAATGAAGAAAATAATAATAATGTAAACAGAATAATTCTGATATACTAATTTATAGTTGCGACTCAAAGAGCTTGAACAGGAAGCTCATCAAGTTGCTGGAGAACGATTCCTTTTGACCAGCAGTAGTCAACTCAGAGAGGTAATATTTATATTACTCTATTGTTATGGAAATTGTTCTGCAAATTGTTATTGATAAAGAAGAATTATGAAGCATATAGAATTCTCCTTACAACTTCAGTATTCTTTTTCTTTGATAATCAATTATCTTGTTTTCTGATTATGATGGAAGACATATTAGTTCTTAATAAATCTGGCAATATTGGATAATCTGTATTTGAATGTATTTACATAAATTATGCATTTGATTTTAGTAAATATATGCTACTTTCTCAATAGCTCAAAAATAAATATTTCATCTTCTCAGTTCTGTTATAGTTATCTTTGCTGCGGTATGCTGTTATTTTCCGTGAAATCTTTTTTTTTAGACTTAAGTTCAGGCACCAAATAATTTTCCTTTCTGTTTCAGCACTTGAAACACTGAAACGTTTCTCTTACGTTTTTTCTCTTATGCCAGGTACTATTTGAAAAATTAAAACTTCATACACTGTGTGAGAAACTTCACAGAACTGAAATACAACAACTGGTGTCCACCTCAGAAGTTGTGGTGAGATGGCAATAGGTTTTAAAACCATCTGCATAATTTAACAAAACTTCCAAGTTATACTCCAGTGAAACTGTCATTTGTCTAAAGTTTTCCTATCAATCTTGATTTACTTTTGTATTGTACAAATTACACTTCATTTACTTTTGTCAGAAATGAAAGTTGTAGTCCATGATGGGGAAAAAAAAACTAGCTAGTGAAACTAAACTTTAGCTATAAACCAGGTTTAAAAACTTTAGTACCAGCATGCCTGTATGACCACCTTCTTCAAAGGAGGGAGACCTTCTTACTGGTCAGATTTTGGTAGTTCATTATGACTGACTGGTTGGGTGAGAGAGACCACGGGCGAAAGAAAAGAACATTCATGTAAAATCTGCTGGTGGAGAAAATAGCAACACAGATTTTCTCTTTGCCACCAGGAGGCTTCGGATAAAAACATGTTGTCATCTTTTTATGGATCCTTAACTCATTCATTCATACGACATGAAAAGGTCTATAGGAAATTACTTGATACCTGTGGTTTCAACTGGGAGTTGTCAGTTTCTTTGTATGGTCCAGTGTTTTACTTGTGTGCATGAATTTTCCTCAGAGTTTTTTTTTCCCCCTCTGCAGAGATGCTTGTCGTCTTCAGTAAGAGTGGTTGCATTTGGAGTCAGATCTGCAGGATCTTGATAGAATCTTGTTCCCTTAGAGCAATAATCATAGAATCATAGAATCAGTGAGGTTGGAAGGGACCTTTAAGATCATCAAGTCCAACCATTAACCTGCCCTGACAAAACCCACTTCTAAACCATGTCCCTAAGCACCTCATCTACCCTTTTCTTAAACACCTCCAGGGATGGTGAATCCACCACCTCCCTGGGCAGCCTATTCCAATGTTTAATAACCCTTTCAGTGTAAAAATGTTTCCTGATATCCAATCTAAACCTGCACTGACATAACTTGAACCCGTTTCCTCTTGTCCTATCCCTTGTCACCAGGGAGAAGAGGTCAGCCCCCATTTCTCTAAAACCTCCTTTCAGGTAGTTGTAGAGGGTGATGAGGTCTCCCCTCAGCCTCCTCTTCTCTAGGCTGAACAACCCCAGTTCCCTCAGTCATTCCTCGTAAGGTTTGTCCTCCAGACCCCTCACCAGCTTCGTAGCCCTCCTGATGTCCTGATGATAATGACCAAGAAGTTTAGATACTTTGATACACCTGTACAAGGCATCAGATGTATCTTCAGATTTAGTGCAATGAATGCTGCACATACAAAGCTCTCTAGTTCTTTCTTCTGTTAGTGTTGGAGCAGATAATTTTCAGCAATGCAGATGTTCATGTGAGATCACACACAAGTGCAGAAACCTGCCAAAAACGTTTGTCTAAAAATTATGAAGTCAAGACCAAACTGCAGACTTCTTGGTAACTTGAGGCAAATGTGGATGCCCTTTCCTTTTGGTAGAATTGTTTAGGTTGGAAAAGACTTTAAAATCAAGTACAACCGTAAACCTAACACTGCCAAGTCCACCACTAAACCGTGCCCCTAAGTGCCACATCTATACCTCCAGGGATGGTGACTCAATCACTTCCCTGGGCAGCCTGTTGAATGCTTGATAACCCTTTCAGTAAAGAAACTGTTCCTAATAACCAGTCTAAACCTTCCCTGGCATAACTTGAGGCCATTTCCTCTTGTCCTATCTCTTGTTACTAGGGAAATGAGACACACTCCCACCTCTCTACAACCTCCTTTCGGGTAGTTGTAGATATCGATAAGGTGTCCCCTCAGCTTCCTTTTCTCTGGGCTAAACAACCCTAGTCCCCTCAGCTGCTCCTCATAAGACTTGTTCTCTAGACCTTTCACCGGCTTTGCTCTTCTCTGGACACGCTCCAAGCACTTCAATGTCTGTCTTCTTGTGAAAGTCACAAAAGTGAACATGATTATCAAGGTGGGGCTGCACCAGTGCCGAGTACAGTGGGACGATCACTTCTCTAGTCCTGCTGGCCATGCTATTTCTGATACAAGCCAGGATGCTAGCCTTCTTGGCTACCTGGGCACACTGCTGGCTCATATTCAGCCAGCTATCAACTGACACCCCCAGGTCCTTTTCTATCGGGCAGGTCTCCATCCACTCTTCCCCAGGCCTGTAGCGCTGCATGGGGTTGTTATGACCCAAGTGCAGGACCCGGCACTTGGCCTTGTTGAACCTCATGCCATTGGCCTCATCCCATCAATCCAGCCTGTCCAGATCCCTCTGTAGAGCTTTCCTACCCTCAAGCAGATCAACACTCCCACCCAACTTGGTGTCATCTGCAAAATTACTGAGGGTGCTCTTGATCCCCTTGTCCAGATCATAGAATCATAGAATCATAGAATCATAGGGTCCTAGGGTTGGAAGGGACCTTAGTAGATCATCTAGTCCAACCCCCCTGCCAGAGCAGGGCCACCTTAGAGCAGGTTACACAGGAACGCGTCCAGGCGGGTTTTGAATGTCTCCAGAGACGGAGACTCCACCACCTCCCTGGGCAGCTTGTTCCAGTGCTCTGCCACCCTCAAGGTAAAGAAGTTCCTCCTCATGTTTAGGTGGAACTTCCTATGCTCAAGTTTGTGCCCATTACCCCTTGTCCTATCACTGGGCACCACTGAAAAGAGCCTGGCCCCATCCTCCTGACACCCACCCTTCAAGTATTTATAAGTGTTAATTAGGTCCCCCCTCAGACGCCTCTTTTCCAGGCTAAAGAGACCTAATTCCCTTAGTCTATCTTCATAGGAGAGGTGTTCCAGTCCCCTAATCATCTTAGTAGCCCTATGCTGCACCCTCTCCAGCAATTCCTTGTCCCTCTTGAGCTGGGGAGCCCAGAACTGGACACAGTACTCCAGGTGGGGCCTCACCAAGGCAGAGTAGAGGGGGAGGATGACCTCCCTCCACCTGCTGGCCACACTCTTCTTGATGCACCCCAGGATGCCATTGGCCTTCTTGGCCACAAGGGCACATTGCTGGCTCATGGCCATCCTGTTGTCCACCAGGACTCCCAGGTCCCTTTCCTCAGAGCTGCTCTCCAGCAGGTCAGCTCCCAACCTGTATCGGTGCAGGGGGTTATTCCTCCCCAGGTGCAGCACCCTACACTTGCCCTTATTGAATTTCATGAGGTTCCTGTCCACCCAGCTCTCCAGCCTGTCCAGGTCTCTCTGGATGGCGGCACAGCCTTCCGGGGTGTCAGCCACCCCTCCCAGCTTTGTGTCGTCAGCAAACTTGCTGAGGGTGCACTCCATCCCCTCATCCAGGTCATTGATGAATATATTGAAGAGCACTTCAATATAGATAATTAATAGATCTTTAGTTAAAATAATAATAGTGATGAAATTCTTTCTTAGAAGAGAAGAAGCCTCAGTGTAGCTGTACCTGTTTCTGATTTGCTGCTGCAATTCTATTGCTCTAGTTTATGTAGGAGTCAAATTAAAGTTGCTGAGAATTAACACCTCTGGAGAGGTAGAAAGGTAGTATTTGTTTCTCTTGTGTAAAAGAGGAAATTCAACTCTTGGGCCAAATGTCTGAACTACCAGATATGATCTCTGTCAACAGTATAACCATGAAAACCACACACTACTCAAGGAGAAGGACTTTTCATACGTCAAATACATAATCTTGGAGAGTGACAGAGCGCCTTCGGAGACTGGAGGGATCAGTGAAATGGATGCATGCTATCCTTTTGTGGGAAGATATTTGTTGCAGTAATCAAAGCAATGCTTTAATCTAGTCCAGTACTCTCTTTCCAACAACTGATGGGACTTGGGTATTTAGAGAAAGATAGGCTGAAACCTTCCAATAGATAAATACTAGATAATTAATGTGTTGTCTCTCCCTGGTAGCAAAAGTACTTTGTTCAGGTTGGTGAGAAAATGTCTTCCTCCAAAACTTTGTCTGTTAAGATTGTTAAGTAATATAACTTAACAGAAAAGTACACCAGTAATTCACAGTCTTTATTTTACAGCTAAATAAGTTGCAAGATCTTCATCCTTTGCCTAAGATAATTTTAGAATACCGTCAGGTGAGATGATATTTTTCACGTAATGTAGTTGTACTGAAGCAAAAATAGCAAGAAATAAAACATATTTACACCTAAATAATAAAAAAAAGGTTGGCTCTAATGCAAGTTCATTCAAATATTCATTTAAATTTTGAGGCTGTAGGTTTTCTTAATAGTTTTTAAATTTAATGTTTATACTTCTGTTTTGCAGTATATTAGATTATATACAGCATACAACTGTGTTTCAAAACCAATTGGAAACCACTGTTAAATTTGTCTAGTGGTATCAGGCACGATTCTAGGGCAAAGCATTTATTTTTTGAGTTCTGCAGAAGTACTCTGCAGAAAATGAAGGAGATAGTTATGGGGTTATTTAGGTGACAAGCCTCCTCAAAATCCAAAAATACCTACTTATTCTGCTCTCACACTTAGAATCATAGAATCATAGAATCATAGGGTTGGAAGGGACCTTAGTAGATCATCTAGTCCAACCCCCCTGCCAGGGCAGGGCCACCTTACAGCAGGTTACACAGGAACGCGTCCAGGCGGGTTTTGAATGTCTCCAGAGACGGAGACTCCACCACCTCCCTGGGCAGCTTGTTCCAGTGCTCTGCCACCCTCAAGGTAAAGAAGTTCCTCCTCATGTTTAGGTGGAACTTCCTATGCTCAAGTTTGTGCCCGTTACCCCTTGTCCTATCACTGGGCACCACTGAAAAGAGCCTGGCCCCATCCTCCTGACACCCACCCTTCAAGTATTTATAAGTGTTAATTAGGTCCCCCCTCAGACGCCTCTTTTCCAGGCTAAAGAGACCTAATTCCCTTAATCTATCTTCATAGGAGAGGTGCTCCAGTCCCTTAATCATCTTAGTAGCCCTATGCTGCACCCTCTCCAGCAATTCCTTGTCCCTCTTGAGCTGGGGAGCCCAGAACTGGACACAGTACTCCAGGTGGGGCCTCACCAAGGCAGAGTAGAGGGGGAGGATGACCTCCCTCCACCTGCTGGCCACACTCTTCTTGATGCACCCCAGGATGCCATTGGCCTTCTTGGCCACCAGGGCACATTGCTGGCTCACTTAATCTTTGGGTTTTCATTGGGTGACTTTCCAAGATTTAAAAAAGAAAAAAACCAAACCCGTGGGTGGGATTGTTTGTGTGTGTGGGTTTTTTGTGTAGTTTATTGACCTGGGGATAAAAGTTGTAAGAGAATAAATTCCAATAGTTCATTACTAGTATCTACATAGACGTGGCTTTAGGTTTTAACCAAGCACTTACTTAGCTTTTGCTCATACGTCAAGCTATTAGTGAGTATACCTCCATTATCTACTAACATAAAACTGTCTTTTAAAAAAAGCCTACAAAACAATTTAATATGCATTTGGAAATTAAGTTCTTTAATTTGATAAATATCTTATTTTTATAAATAAGTATTTATATAAGCCCTTACGTATTTTAGGTTCACAAGATGAAATCAACTTATGTGGATGGACTACAAACGTGCATGAGAAAGGTAGAACTATAAAAAGTAGCCTGTAAAATACAGTATTTCAAATCACAAAAGGACGTAAAATGGTTGCAGTGTTTACAGTTTAAGAACTTTTATATAGAGAAAATTATAAAGTATTTCTTTTTGATTTTGTAGTCTTTATGCAGTGAGTTTTTATTCTTGATATTGACATTAAATAAAACCTAGATATATGTCTTCATCCATTTATTTTCGGGGATTTTTACTTTACTTGACTACAGGGATTTATTTCCTCTACATGGAATCAGACAGGAACCGTGACTGGCAGACTTTCAGCCAAACATCCAGTAAGTGAGCCTCTTAACAGACTTTAATTTTTAATTCTAATTAAAATGTATATTATTTATATAAAAATCTAATATTTTTAACACATGAAATGTTAATTTTCATCTTTCATCTCAGTCTAGCAGTTGCCATATTTTATGAAAGTGGTGGACAAAAAAGCTTATTAAATGGGTGTTTTAGAGCATTTATTATTATGAAAGTTTTCTGTTACTTGTGGATCAGAATTTAATATTATTACCTGAAGTTTACCTGAAGTAGAGGGGTAGAATGATGAGCCATGTATGCACCCTCTAAAATTCCACCAAATACTTCTTGGTAATGAATTCCTGGTGTTCTTGAACCACTCCTTGTAAAGGATCAGTGCATGTAAAGGATCCTTGTGCATGTGCAAGTTTGCACTGGTTCAACCTGCAATTTTGTTGAAAACTGAAGCCTGTTTTAAGCTCTCAGAAGGCATTTTTGATCATTATAAACTGTAATCAACATAAACTTTTTCACCTTGCGCTCAATTTAAATCTGGCTTGTATTGAGCTAAACTAAGGCAACGGAACACAGTTTTATGTCGGATCTGTACATGATTGCACACTGTTTCAGCAAAAGGGCTTAAATTGTGGTGAATGGCAACATGCTTGGTAAGCTCCCATTCCACGCTTTGGGTCATTCCCCCCCCCCCAGCTGAATGCCAGATGCATCTCCTTGGGATAAATGGGAAGGGGATGGACTACACTGAAGCTCCAATTATGATAATGCAATATTTCAATGTATACTTGGGGGAAAAAGCTTCTGTCCACCCAGGATGCTTTACTCAGGGGTGGGGAACCCACGTTTGAACTGACAGAATCTGCCTCGATGGGAAGCCGGGGGGGGGGGGG
>VXBO01012682.1:457633-473660 GCA_013400135.1 Rhinoptilus africanus
GGGGGGGGGCACCCCGTCTCCCCTGCCCCTGGAGAGAAGCTGTGCCTGATGGGGCTACCGCACCCCCAATTCCTCCTGGGGAGGGATGCTGAGGGGGCCGCACCGCGTTTACTGATCAGACAGAGGATCAGTGAGCCCTGGGGGTTATATTAAAAAAGGAAGCTCTTTTCTTCTGGAATTTGTCTTCAGGCCTCATAGCAGCAAAGGGCTAAGGTGCCAATGCTGTTGCTCTGGAAGTCTTGCCAGATGCTTGTATGGCTGTGACACTTGGTCTCTTTGTGCGTCCTCTCTTGACTTTGGCTATAATGATCTCCACATACACACTTGTGGCTGGAATGTGTTTTACTTGACTTTTTGGACTGCTAGAGGCTTGGGGGTTTTTTGCCAAAGTGGCCTTTTCAAGGGCATATTTGAATATATTTTATTGTACCATTTTACTTGCAGTTCAGGAAGCATACTGACCTTTGTGTGTAGGGACTGGTGAGGCCTTTTGTGTTCCACTTCTGTTGCAGCCCGTAGCTGAGTGGGTGAGTGCGCAGGACCTGGTGTGGGAGGAGACAGGGTTGCAGACTGCTTCAGGGCTCAAGTCAAGGCATTGCTGGGGGAATAGCAGTAGAAAAGTAGTGACTACTTAGCTGTGGAAATGTTCTGTTGGGTTTAATCATCACCTTTCTTAGCAAAGACTTGACCTCTGGCCCTGTGGGACAGGGGGAATAGATGCAGAAGTGGGACTTGGCTCATGAAGGCTAGAGGGAATCCACGAGGCCACTGTCCTTTTAACTTACACCCCAAAGTATTGTCAGTTCTTATCGATGCAGGTTTGAGTACTGCTTATCTGTCTATGCGCGTACTAGCTTTAAGCTTCATGGGTACAAATGGCATTAGAAGCTTTCTGCAGTCTTGGGAGAAAGGCTATGGTCTTCCACAGCTTTATCTAGGAGTAGAGATGTTAGACATAACCGTTATGTTGTGACCACTTTGCATGGGTGGGCTTATGTGGCTCCTTGCAAGTCCTGACTGGCTGGGTGACTTTTGGAGTTCTGGCAGAAACCTGTCTGGAAGGTTCCCATCCTCACAGTACAGGTGATTTCCTTAGCTCTTCCCTGCCTTCACAGTTCAGGCTTCATTTACATCTCCCTACCCTCATGGTACATGTTCCCATACAATTTGTTATCAAAAAATTTATAGCAAGTGCTTGTGCTTTTTGCCGAGTACAAAAGAGTGTCTAGCATTCCGAATTAACAATGGGATGGAGGAGTGTTACTAATGCTCCCATTTCTCATGCACCCATATGGGGGAAAGTGACGGGAGAGAAATGAAAAGTTGGTCACGAAGGTCGCAGTTTGCTGAATATTCTGATGTGATGCACAGGCATTTACAAGTCAGAGCTGAACAAACAGCTGTCTTGAACAGCCACATACAACACAAGGTGACCTTTGGTCTGTTATGCTAAAAATGACACGAATCTACTTTTTTTAAAGGTTGTTTTTCTCCAAAATAATGCTGCTAAAGTTAGCATCCAGGGTTGCCTAAGGGCAGCTTTTCCTTATAAGGAAAAACATTGGCATAGCTTTTTTTGTGTGAAATGTTTATGGAACTTATACCATCTGTTTCTGAATCATTTATCGATACAGAAGATATACTGCAGTGCTCAGTCACTTTACTAAGTGTTAAAGGATTGGGACGATTCTTGCCAGAAATCACAAATATTGTAGATATCTTTGCATTTACTATTATGTTGTGTAGAATTTAGGTGAATATTTGCTGAGATAGTTTATTTTAAAAATGCTTTAAGGAGTGATTAAAGCAAAATATCAGTTTAAATCAGATAAAGTGATAATTCAAATAGAAAAAACCATCCCATTTGCTGCAGTGATTGTGGGAGATGAAGTTCTCAACCAAGGTTTCATCTTTCATTTGTTTTGTAAAGGTGAAGGATCTGTCTGTCCTCCTTCCTTTAAGGCATTGAATGGAGTCCAGGAGGGATTTACTCACAGGTTTAAGGAACACTGACCAGGTATTAGGTACAGAGCAGGATTTCTCTTTCAGATAAGCTGTTCTGTGATCTTCTTTCAGACAAACCCACATCTGGTGTATGGATGATGTATATTTTTGGCTCTGTATGGGTTTTTCTCAATAGATAAACCTATTCAATTAATTTTTATGACTTTGGTGTTGCAGCAACTTAGAGGAGGTTTCTTCATACAATGTTACTTCAGTGTTTCTCCCTGTATACATCTATTTTAGTTTGTGTACTCCGTTTCTTCCCATTTGGTTTCTTCTTCTACAATATGTGCTGCATAATTAATGCATTTTCCACAAATAACAGTGTTTTATAATAATGTAGTGCATTGTTAAACAGGGACACATTTGATTTTGTAATCTGCTATAGTACTGTAACTGTCTATTTGCTACTCCGTGAGAATCTGCATATCTGAAACCTAAAAGTAAATATAAACCCTAAAATTCTTCAGTCAAGTTATTTTGTAAAATATCCATAGGCTCATTATTTTTTCCACTCTATGATGGATTGCTTATGACTATTAGGGGAAGTGAATTAGGTTTATTATTTGAATATGTTGTTTTAAATTAATTCTTGTATAAATATATTGGTCTTATCTGCATTAGAATACTACTTTATTATATTGCTCATAGACAACTTTCCTATTAAATATATTTGTTACATTCATAAAGACTTGTTTATGTTCTCCAAACCTACCTTGAAATACCACTTTCCAGCCTCTCACCTTTTAAAGCAAAAAATAAATCGTGACAGAGGTGGAAAGGCATAAAGCCAATTAAGATGAAACCTCTTTCAGAATGAACAGAGAGAAATCCTAACTCGAGATATAAAGATTACATATAATTGTATGTTATAATTTCTTTTAAGATGTAAATTTCAGTGCTAGAATCAGATACTCTGTATTAAGGTTTCTTTCCTCTGGGCTTCTGCAGCAGAGAGAACTGAAATGCTACTAATGAGTTTACGCTTTTATACCTCAGAAGATGTTTTTATCATTAAACTAAAAGGCATAAAATGATGGGCTTCAGGGGGCACTTCCTTCCTTTTAGTAACAAAAAGTTATGCTGAAGATAAATAAAAATAAATAAATAAAAAAGCATTCCTATTTCTCCCCAGGAAAAATGCTTTTACCAGCTTATACGAAAAGGCAAAGAAATAAGAAAATTTAACCTGTCAGTCAGAGGTGTATGTTAGCTTTTCATTTGGAAAGCAGCAATGTAATTTGAAAGAGAAACTAATTAGAGTATGTTGAATGTTCATGGGCTCAAAGATGGACCATAAAAACCCTGAAATATTGACTCTACCTCAGTCGCTCCAACAGATATAAGTAACATTTTCTGACAGTGAGTGCATGACAGAGAATTGCATGCTTGTTTGTTACTAATAGTGTTTGGAATATGAATAATAAATCACCTATCTGGTTTTTATTCTTATGGGAGTTACAATTTCTTGAATTAGAGACCCCTCTGAGTAATTGCCATCAAAAATGAGTCTGTTCTGTCAATTAACTTAGTAAACCAGTTTTTGTGATTATCCACACTGTATCTGTTGTCTGTCTTCTGGACTGTCTTCTAGACTGAATGGACTAATTGTCTCTGAGACAGAACTCAAATGTAGTTTTGGAATAGTATGGGTAACACTTATGGACGGTGTGGATGAGATGCTGCCTGTTTGTCTCCCTTTCATAACACTGTCCCAATAGGTTTTACATCCTGGGCATACCCACGTGGGCACACCAAACAAGGCAGACTGTCAGAATCATGCTATCGGAACTATTGTGACAGCGCTCAAATTTCAGGTGTTTTGTCCCAGGCTACAGGCTGATCTGTGATACTACCAATACTCTTTCTGAAAGTTTATCGTCTATAGTCATAATTGGATTGCAGCACAAACAGAATGTTCTACAAGGAATTTCAATAGTGGGGAGCTGCTGTGCAAATTTGAAGTGTCCTGTGCCTTTCCTTCACAGCTTTTAGAAGGCTTTAGCAGTGCTGATGCCGTGTAAGGAGCCAGACACCAAGTCTGGAAGCAGGGTGTGATCACATCTTCCTTTTTTTTTTTTTTTTTTTTCACAGAAGTGAACCAATGCCTTGGCTGCTTTTGAAACTGCACTGTTAGGAAATCTAATTTTTGTAAACTTGTTTTCATACACTGTCCTACTGAAATAAATGTTGACTTAAAATGGACAGATGGTATAGGTCTTACATTTGCATTCATCTTACTTGACTGTGTTTTCTATTTTTTTTTAAAATATTTTTATTTGAAAGTGCTAGGGATAGAGAAAAGTCAGACATTTTACATGTTCATATAAAGCATCTTGTCAGAAATCTTCTATAATGTCATCTGGGCTAACAAAATCATTTTTAGGTAAGTATGCTCTGACATGGGCTTTACTTAAAATAATGGTAGGTTGCCTTAACAGAAATAAGAATGTCTGCATTTTCTTGGACCATTTCATCAAAGCAATTTAACGTCACATTTCCTAGTCAGTACAACCAGCCGTCACTCAGATGAGCTGATAAGCTATTAGAAAAAGTCAGAGCACGCATGCCCTTTGTTATGGTTGGCCTGTGTTCTCCGAGTATCTCTTGCATTCAGAATGTATTTTTGTGCCATGTTTCTTTTCATTATATTTATTCCAATACTCTTGAGTCATATGCTGATAATGACTGTGCTAATCGCACTAAAATAGTATCTCATTTATTTTAGAGTTTTGATGTTTTTAGAATCTCTTTTGTTGTTGCTTTATTTATTTAGAAGTATATTTTAGTGAAGGATTTAGCCTTCTCTATTTACAATGTTGGAGACCAGAAGTTCTCTATTTCCTCTCTTTCTTCCTCACTCATCACAGCTTATTTTATGATAGGGAAATTTTACTTAAAAATGAGTGAATGAGCATGTTGACGAGACTTTAGTTCATTTGCATTCCTGATGAAAACTTACACTATGTTAGCATTACAATAGGATGTTTTTAGTTATTGGTGTGACAACTACAGTTTGAAAAGTCACTGTTAGTTGTATCATAATACTCATGTCTGATGCTCCAGAACATCGTCATATTAACTTAATATTCAAATGCAGAAGTAGAGTTTCTGCATCATAGACCTCTGTTCTCTTAGTATCTCAAGTACACATAGTATCCTCTTCTATGACACGTGCATGTCTTTGGTATTCTCTGTAGTAATGCTCCTGACTTATATACATTCGATAAGCTCATGCTGTGTGGTGTATCCAAGACATGGACTACATTTGATAGCATGATGTTTTCCATTTGGCTCAGTAAAGCTTGGAGCATCGTCTGCGCTGTAATTCTGTAGTAACAAGTGTGGGTCAATCGTGTATATAACTTCTCTTCTATTTGTGATTATCTTTGTATGTATAATTGTTCCATGGTTATTTAAAGAATGATAATGTGTAGCCAGTATAAATCTGCTTCTATGCAGTAATCAATATAGAAAATGCTTGTGTTTTATTTATGCAGGATAAGACAGGGAGTCTGTCATTATTTATTCTACAAACTAAACATAAGCATGGAAATATAGAGAGCAATTAAAATTAACAGCTCAAAAATGAAAGATTCTATACAACTTGGAATAATATCGGCTAAAGTATTTTTAGCACACTATGAAATATTGACAGTGGAGGCTGAATTCCTCCTTCGATCTCCTTTAGTTTCTGGCAAAAAGCTCCTCAGAACCTTAGACTTGTAAAAATGGGAGAAAAAAGTTCCTGTAAAATTTTCCTGTACTGGAGAGATGATGGCACTGCCTACTTAGACTTGTTTCATTAAAATTCAAAGATACTATATTTCAATACACTATGTGTAAATTAAATTGTTAGCACTTGTGTGCCTACTGCTGTTGAGTGGGCTTTGTTAAGGTAGTTGGTTATATGCTGATTCATTTTATCCTTTGAATGGCCTTTACCAGAGATGTTTTGGGAACAAATTTCTACTCCTGGCAGAGCACTTTTCTTATGTTTGTGACTGGCATAACCTAGCGTCCCCTCAAGTCTCAATGTCGTCACAGTCATTGAACCTCTGTACTGAGGAGTTTAATAGATCCCATGACCTACTAAATCAATTTTCACTGCCCTCATGTATAAGATAACAGCTCAGATTGGATCTTCATGTGCAGAAATGCATGTATGATCTTTATATTAGTTTAAATATTTGTGTGCCTATTTTTTATCAGGTTTTCTGTTGGTAACTCTTGTGAGCTTATGAGGATTTGTAGACATTCTTCTTGAAGTTTTTTATTCTACATATGAAGTATTCCACTAGTGTGATTTTTAGATATACGCTTTCAGGAAATACCCAAGCTTGGAGAATTACAGTCCCCAAGGACAATTAAAAAAATAAAATAAAAATATCAGGCACCCAAATTATGTCTTGTCTTACAAGCTTTTAAAAGTGAGGGATGTCAGCATATTCCTCTTATGACTGAATTCCTTTTTGCAAGGACAGAATATAGTCTAATTCTGATCTCAGCATAGGTGTCATTATATTTTAACATAACAAAACTGTTTAAATAGTTTATTTTGCTATACAGTGTTCTACTGTACATTATTCTTCTCCTATTCTGTATCTCAGTCAGCAAAAATTACTTTGAAAAATGTGAGAGTTCTGACAAGACAAAGAACGGTGGTGACAGAAATGAAGAACGATAAGGAGAATGGATTATAAGGGAAGACCAAAAGTTAGGTACAGCAAAAGAGATTTCTTGTCTTGATTGTCCAGTTTACAGACAGTAATGATTTTCAAAAGCTTTGTTGTTGACATCCAAAAGAATTTAGGGAAAATTATCTCTCTAGCTCTACACCCCTATTACATTCAACTTTCTCTGCTGACAGTTCTTTTTTTCTATGTCAATGAGTGGAAGTTTGCCAATTTTTTTTCCTCAGCATCCTTTTATAAAACCTCAGTAAGATTCACCCAGAGTTTTGAGGATGGATGCACACTCTCAGGTTTGGAACAAGTAACAAAACCTAGTGGTTTGTATAAGGGTCACTGAAGATAGACAGAATAGAACAGAGGTCATCTTGCTGACTTCCACGTGGCCTTGTTGTCTTTAATTCTCCTGTACTAACATCATCATTTGCTGGCAATGACTCTTAGGAATTTATAGTTAAGGGCCACTTCTATCAAATCAAGAATTGTCCTTTCCTCACTGTGAGGAAAGAAAGAGAAGTTGGTTGTTTAGGTTTCCTTTATTCCTTCAATAAGCCTTGTGTTCACAATCGTTTATAGCCTTTTAAGCCTAATTCCCTGCTAACATATGCTCCCTAAATTCCTCCGTATCTGGAACAGTCTTGTTTGAGATGCTAAACTTTACCCTTTTGTAAAACAATTGTTACATCTTTTCTTTAGAAAGTAAATTCCTCCAGTCTGGAAATCTTGTAATTTATCATGTGTTTAAAGGTCTAGTATTTGTACCTTTGGGCAATATTCCCTTGACACGGTTTACTTTAAAGCTATAATATGCAGCTAATATATACAACTAGTACAATATTTACTAGCTCCAACTGCCACTCAAAGAGTTGTTATCTCTATGCCTTAGCCCTGTTTTTTCACCAAAACCAAATCATATCTTGGAGTTCATCCCGGAGCTGAATAGCTTCCCATCTTAATGAACATTAGTTTAACAGAGCTTATGTTCTAGGTATAATTTTCTTTCAGGAAAAATAAGTAATTAAGTATGTTTATAAATCAGTTTATATACGTGAAATAAAAGCAGTCTTTTTCTCTTTGAAAGATGCGTAGAACTGTGTATATACAAAATCCCTTTGTTTGCTGTGCGATGGTTAATAATCTGTCAGTATATAACCAAGGATCTGTGCTGAACCCATGATCTGACAAAATAATTTGTCACAGAACATGTCAAACCAATAAGTTAGTAAAATAAGATAGTTTTTTTTATTTTAAAAATCACTCATTGAGTCCTTTCTCATGTGCTGCTACAACATTATTACATGAGGTCATTGCCAGGTCTAAATTTCAAAGAGTTTGACAGAAAGAGGGTTAATCAAATACACTATTCTTATGGCCATCTCTCTAAAGTAAGAAGTCAGTATTTTTCGTTGCTCTTTTCTTCTTCCCTAGTATTCACTTTGAAAGCTGCTTAAACTTGTGTGAAGGTGATGAATTACTTCTAAATCTCACACTTGATTGACATCTAAAACTTTGTTTCTGTACTGCTGGGTAAGGCAAGAGGGGAGTGCATCACCTTTGAATCGTTGTTCACTGATGGAAAACAGTAACTCGTACCAAAAATGAAGAAACCCTTTACGAGAAGTCTGTGATTCTGTGTTTTTTTTACGAAACAGATGTCTTTTTCACTAGCCACTAGGTGGCAATTGCAGACAAGTCAAGGTTGGTTTAGGAGTGCTTGTCCATACACATACCAGACTGGTATTGCTATGATGATTTTGTTCGTCTTCATATTTCCTGTGTGGATTGAGCTACATGCTGTATTTTGAAAATTAGATCTTCAGCCTGCCTTGAAACTGTGTCTTATAGACGTCACAGAAAATAACTGTTTGTTCCTTTATAATAATAAATAAATGTGGCTATGGACAGTGATTAATATGGCAATTTTCCAAAAGAGAAATCATTAAAGTTTTTTTTTTATTTCTGCTGTGTAGTTTCTCATAAGTGAGTTGCTGGCAACTTTGGAGGTACCAGACAAATTGAGAGAATTTGATGTTGTGAGTGACCTCAGGACTTGAGGTCTTGCTGTTCTGCACTGCAAGAATACTACTTTGGGCAGCGTGCAGTTTTCCTCACTATTTCTCCAGCAGCTTTGGCCTTTTAACAAAGGAGCAAGCAGGAGGAAAAATACACTACAAGAATAAAAAGAAAAAAGTAATTAAGGATATAGAATATAAAGCTCAAAGGAATTGTCATCTACCTATCTATTATCATTGTAATGAATGTACAGACCTCAGTATTACTTCTGCTCCAAAAGTCATACAATGCCAGTCATCAAACAGATGCTGTGAATTTAAAAGCTCTACTTCTTGTTTCATTGTGTAGAGCTGAGCTCTTGTGTTCTAAGAGAACAGTTGCGGCCTAATTATTTTCATGAAATTTCTGGAGAAGACAATACTGAGAGAAATTCCAGAAACTTTTGGATTTATAATGCTTCATTTTTTGCTGGAGTGCTACATTTCATGACATAAGCTAGAATTTTGCTGCCCTGAACTTTTTTCAAACAGAAGAGAAAAATCTGTGTTTGTCCTCAAATATTCGGAAAAAATTATTTCCTGAAGCAACAGCTATTAGAGTAATTAGATCTGACAAGATCACAGTCCCAAGAAATATTCTTGCTTATAAGAAATGCAACTAGTTTTTGCTATTTGCTGGCATTGGTAGTCACGGTAAAATATTATTTAATTCCTCTATTGTCTTTATTTTGCTTTACTGTTTGGCACTATGCCTCACTGTAACAGCAGGTGGATTAGTTGCCACATCAAAGAATATATGCATTATAACCTTACCTTGTCTAACTGCTTCCTTTTATCTGTTCAGTCTAACTCCTTGGCTGTTTTTGATCTTCTCTCATGACTCATCCATATGTATACATTTATGAATGGACACTCTTGTCTCAGTAGTAAGATTTATCTCTGTTCTTATTTTAAAATAAATCCTTAGATCAGTGCAGGAATTAATCAGAATCAAATGTCCACAGAATGGTCTGCAGCCACCTTCATGCGTTTCCATTTACTTCAGTAACTTACTGTTGTGTTGTGGGTTGTTTTTTTTTTTTCTTGATCTCCTTTTCCAGAGAAGGGCAATGAAGCTGGTGAGGGGTCTGGAGCACAGGTCTTCTGAGGAGCAGCTGAGGGAACTTGGGTTGTTCAGCCTGGAGAAGAGAAGGCTGAGGGGAGACCTTATCACTCTCTACAACTACCTGAAAGGAGGCTGTAGCAAGATAGGAGTCAGTCTCTTCTTCCAAGTGACTGGCAATAGGACAAGAGGAAATGGCCTCAAGTTATGCCAGGGGAGGTTAGACTGGATATTAGGAATAATTTCTTCACTGAAAAGGTTATTAAGCACTGGAACAGGCTGCCCAGGGGAGTGGTCATACCCCTGTACTCGGCACTGGTGATACCGCACCTCGGGTACTGTGTTCAGTTTTGGACTCCTCACTACAAGAAGGACATTGAGGTGCTGGAGCAGGTCCAGAGAAGGGCAATGAAGCTGCTGGGGGATCTGGAGAACAAGTCTTATGAGGTGCAGCTGAGGGAACTGGGGTTGTAGAGAGGTGGTTGTCAGTCTCTTCTCCCAGGTAACAAGAGATAGGACAAGAGGAAATGGTCTGAAGTTGTGCCAGGGGAGATTTAAACTGGATATTAGTGAAAAAATCTCCAATGAAAGGGTTATCAAGCATTGGAACAGGCTGCCCAGGGAAGTGGTTGAGTCACCATCCCTGGAGATATTTAAGAGACATGTAGATGTTATACTTAGGGAAATGGCTTAGTAGTGGACTTGGAAGTGTTAGGTTTACAGTTGGACTCGATGATCTTAAAGATCTTTTCCAACGTAAAGGGATTCTATGATTCTAGGAAAACCGTGAAAAATGGAAAATTCCGTTTATATGATCAAGTAGTTCTTACTAACTTTGTTGCAGTTCTACCAATATTATTTATGAAGCTTGCGTGTACATTTTTGTATGCATTTCCCATGATAAAGACAATACAATTCTTTCTCTCAGAGCTTGCATTTTAAGACATGATGCACTAATAGACTCTAGTTTCTGCAAAGCATTTGTTTCTGACTTTAATCTTTGAAGTTTAATGTTACACTACAAGTACTTTATATATATATAAAAATATTATTTTTAATTGCTTGGAAATGGAACTGGAGTCTTTCTATGTCTTTCCCCACTGCCTCATAACATGGAAGGCTTCAGTTCTCTCTGTCAGAAATCATGTGAAGAGAGAGAAGGCAACAGGGCACATAGATTAATCTATTGCAACCATGTTATAAAAACAGAATCATAGAATTGCAAGATAGTCAAGTTTGGACTGGACTGCTAGAGATTGTCTAGTCCAATCCCCCCTGCTCAAGGCAGGGTCCACTAGAGCAGGTTTCTTGAGACCATGTCTAGTCCTCCAAGGAGGGATGCTTCATAACCTCTCTGTGCAGCCTTTTCCAGTGTTTGACCACTGTCACAGTAGAGAAGGTTTCTTCTCTTCTATTTAAATGGAATTTCCTGTAACTGTGACCTCTGCCTCTTGTCCTGTCACTGGGTGCCAGTGAGAAGAATCTGGCTTCATCTTCTTTACATACTCCCATCAAGCATTCTGAGCAGAGGGGAGGGATCACTTCTCTTGACCTGCTAGTGATGCTCTTCCTGATGTGGATAGGATGCTGTTGGCCTTCCTAGGTACAAAGGCTGGTTCATGTTCAACTTGTTTTTCACCAGGATCCACTGGTCCTTTTCTGCAAAGCTGCTTTCCAGACTGTGAACTCTATGAGATTGTGGTAGCCCATTTCTCCAGATTCTTGTGATCCCTCTGAATTGTAGAGCAGCCACCTGATGCATCAACTGCTCCTCCCAGTTTTGGGTTGCCTTCTTTCTTGCTGAGGTTGCACTAAGTCCTGTTACTCAGGTCGTTACTGGATGTGTTGAGAAGTTTTGGCCAATGGGGTACTCCACTAATGCTTCAGCTGCATTTGGTCTTTGTTCCACTCATCAAAACCCTTTGAACCAGGCAGTTCAGCCAGTCTTCAGACCACCTCACTGTCCACTTATCTAGTTTGTACTTCATCAGCTTGTCTAAGAGGCTTTTATGAGAGATTGTTTTGAAAGCCTCGCTAAAACCAAGATAAACAACATCTGCTGCTCTCCCTTCATCCACCGGGTTAGTCACTTCATGGCAGAAGGCTATTGTTGGTTAAACATGATTTCCCCTTTGGAAATCCATGCTGACTACCCCAAATCATCTTCTTGACTTTATTTTGCTTGCAAATGTTTTCCAGGATTATTTGCTCCATCACCTTCCCAGGAACTGAGGAGAGGCTGGCCTGTAGTTTTCTGCATCCTCCTTTTTGTCTTTCTGGAAGAAAGAAGTGACACTCAGGAACCTCCCCTGATCATCACAGACTTTCAAACATAATTCAGTCTGGGACCTTGGCTTATCTGTCCTTCTATCCATTGGAACCTCTGGAAATGAATTTTGGATTACGGTGCTGTTTTTTATATGTTTTTATTTTCTTTTTTTTTTTAACTATTGCTAGGATTTTCATGTTAATAATCCACTAGAATACTTTGATTTATTTTTTTCCCTCACTCAGCAACAACGAAGAGAAATATTAATAGTTAACTTTCACAACCAGCTTTTCCATCACACTGTTTAAAGTATATTCCTTCTTGTCTGTTGGAGCATAATTCTTCAGAGAGGAATTTTGTTTCTCTAACTCCTGGCAAGCTGTGGATGCGCCTTTTCTAACAGTAAGGCATAACAGTCACTTCTTGTATTGGATCTGTGAAGGTCTTGAAGAAATATACTTTAAATAAATATGTAAAAGCAAAATACAGGCTGTATTATGTAGTCCAAGGTAGTAATAGTCATTTACCAAAGCCACATCAATCTTCCACTTTTGATACAATAAAACCATCACCTAATTTTTAACTCAAGTGGAGAAAAGCTTTGCATTTGGAAGACTCTTCTGAGATTGTCTCTTTATATCTCCATCCTTTTAAATATCTAAAGTAAATTTATCTCATCAAATGGGATAATCTAAATCTTAGAAAACATCATCTCCAAAGGAATCTTAGGTCAACTTGTAAGTATGTGTCATATACAGGTAGATGAACTAGCCACTGGAGATTCCTGTCTTTGTCTACTGACTATAGAGGGATTCTAGACAGCTAGTGTAGACCAAAGACTAACCTAAAGATGTCTAAAATTAGGTGAGAGGATTCTGTTAAGCTATTCCAATAGCTTAAAGATAAGTATTACCACTTTCATGTTTCTTGAGTTACTTCTTTTCTGAAGATTTATTCAAATTATGAGTTGTTAACTAATTTGCAAGTGAAAGTACATTTTGAACTTGCAATTACTTACTAGTGTTTTTCAGAATTATTAGTGACACTTCTAAAATTGCATAAAAGCAGGCTTTCTGCATATGCTATCAGTGAAAACAAGATGGCAATATAGTGATTTATTTTTACCATAGTATCTAGATTTTGAAATAAATTTTTATTCATTTCACTTTATTCAGAATTTCGAAGCTAACAAGTTCAGGAACAATAATCAGTTTATTAAGTATATCTCAATACCAGTATAGAGCCCAATGAAAAGTACAAATAATGATCTCTACAATTGAAATTATTCAAGTCAGAATTAAAATGTTGTGATTTTGTTTTTAAAATGCATAAAATTACACTCCTATGTTCGTGTCCAGGTACATAATAAAGGACTTAACTTTCTAAACTTCTGAGGATCTACTTGCTTCTTTGGCCACTGAAACTGCATATTATTGCTATGAACAAGCACTGATCCTTCTCAACTTGTTATTGGCAGAAATCAATAGTTGTCAATAGAAATTTGAGGTCTGTGGACAGATTAAATAACCATTTATTTCCAAATAATGTTAGTAGCATTAGAATAAGCATTGCCACAACTGTATGTTTCTAGAAACTGAAGAATGAATTATTAAAGATAGCAAGTGTTTCTTCTGGGTCAAACTTCATATTGACAGATTGAGAGCAGTGTTCCTAGTTAACATCTGCTGTGAAAATACTATGTGTATTATGTAGTAGTTTCCTATATCTCTGTGAGGGTGTGAAGGGTGTTCAACTTTAATACATTTAATTGTAGATCTTTAAGAGTGATACTAAGACCAGAAATTATACTGTTCTGTTTTGGGGGTTTTGTTCTTCTAAGTTAGCGGTAAATTTCAGTAGCTTTTGCAGTCTAATTACGTCCCTCTTAACTTTAAAATAACAATTTTGAGTTGAAAGTTACATAGAAAATGGTCATTCTGGTTTGGAAATTATATACCCTTATTCCCATCTCCTGAATCCACAGTATTACATAATATTAATATGTTCATCTAATTCCTGAACCACTTGCAAATTAATTGTGTGGAATTACAAAAATTGAGCTTGATAAACACTATCTCGTCATGTGTTACCTTTGTGGATGAAGAGGCATAATGACATAGAATAACAGAAGGAAGCTGTCATGTGTCATCTTTCATGCATTACTGGAAGAGTAGGAACCCAGATCTTTGAAGAAAAATCTCCAGTTATTTCTTGTCCTGCATGTTTGTTGATAAACTTAGCTCTCACTTTTAGCCTTGACAGATGTGCTGTAGTTAATAAAAAGCTCCTTCTTTATTTTGCTATGCATTTCCAAAAAGTGGGAATAGCTATTAGAAGAATTTCTAGAGGCTGAAGAAGAATCTGTTCCCTTAGCTTAAGGCAGGGTTCACATGTATTCTTGTCTTGAAAGTAATGCACTGTACCTAAAAAATACAAGTTAAAATAAGAATAAAATGATTTTTATTGGGTTAATAATTATATTCCATGGTGCATCCAGAGATTAGGATTTGGAAAGGCTGCCAGTGAGAAATTGTTCTTACAAGTTTCCAGTTTTCCAGGAAGAGCAAATATTCAAAAGTATCTATAGTTACGAAAGTTTGAAGATTCTTTTGAAAGGCAAAGTGGGTAATCCTATATGGGGAAAACGTTTTGGCTTTAGTATTACTAATGTTCTTATGCTGCTTATAAACTGTTCATAAACATGTTTTCATAAACTTTAACTTACTAAGCATTTTTATTCTTCTTATTTGTAGAATATTCAAGGTATCTCTAAACATCCAATTAGAATTAAGAAGAAACAGTACGTAAAAGGTGAACTATGTTTTTTATTAACATGAGAAGGCAATTTTATCAAATTATTTTAATGAGTTGTAGTATTTTGAAGCAGACCAATATTTCTAGCATTAAAGAATAGTTTATTGATGCTTTGTTATATGTTATAATGTAAACCGATTACTTTTTGCTGGTTGTTCCTGCAAAATATTTGTTATTCCAGCATTGATCTAAATACTCACAAACTTCTAGATTTTTTTGTTTGCTTCATTGACTGTCTCACTGCTCCTTTTTCCAGATGAGATTACACATCTTAACTCCATTAAATATCCTAAGGATGTTTATATAAATATCCTAACTCCATTAAATATCCTAAGTATGATTTTCCTCAGGAAGTTATCCTGAGGAGATGTTAAAGCTGGATCATTTTAATCAAACTCACAACTAAAAACCGATTGTTAGTCAGATGTGTTGTTTTTGATAACAGAAGTGGATTTGAGGCAGATGAATTGGAGACAATCAAAATAAAGTCTAGAAAAGCATGACCCAAGTGATAAAGAGAGAAGCTCACAATGGCAGACTCAATTATAAGAGAGAAATCTGCCACCATAAACTCTCCTTCTCAAATGCCTACAGCCATAGCTGGGAAATGCTGCCCATTTGTTGCACTTGGTTCTGTGATTCTATGATAAGGGCAGGCTTGGCTCTTCACAGCTATTCACTCCCCTCGTTTGAAATAATGCAGATCATAAAACAGGAGTCTATTGAAGACAATTAAAATCTTGATAGCAGTTTTGTTTTATCTACCTGATTCTTTTTTATAAGTATGTTTGAAAAGTTGTTATAAAACTGTGTGAGCAGTGGCTGTGTAAACCTGAGCTGCTGTGCATAACTATGGCACATAGTTATGTCCAATCATATTGGACAGTCCGATCAATTTCGTTAATGATCTTATATTATGTGTTTTTCAAAAATGTATTTCTAAGTTTTTCATTTCTGTATCAAGACATACTTATTTTTTTTATTTTTATGCTGGTCAGACTAATTCTGTTGTATTTCAAACCACCATCCCTTTCTTCACTAAGACAAGTGGTATTCCCAGGATGCACTGAGTTTCTAATACCTGGTCAATGTACGTTATTGTTTTGTGATATTATAGGAAATTTCTGTCATTAGA
>VXBO01012682.1:473666-508305 GCA_013400135.1 Rhinoptilus africanus
AATATCTGTCGTTAGAGTGTATGTTCTCAATATTGTATTCCTCTACCACCTATAACTCAGAATTTGGTTATTGAACAAATTCTATATTCTGTATTGCTGCAGTATGTTCAAAGATGAGAAAATATATTTTTTTTAGTTCATCTCTGCAGACCCTTTCTTATCTGAATGCCTCCTGTATTAAGTGATCTGTGAATAACATCAGTTATTGTAGATATCTGTTAGCTAGTGTTTTGGGTAGGGTTTGGGTTTTGAAAAAGGAGGAGAAGTGGGCAGTATGGCAAGGATGGCAGAGATAAGGATTTGCACATGACTGATAGAATAAAATAATTGTGATGTTGGCAGTTGGNATTATAAGAGAGAAATCTGCCACCATAAACTCTCCTTCTCAAATGCCTACAGCCATAGCTGGGAAATGCTGCCCATTTGTTGCACTTGGTTCTGTGATTCTATGATAAGGGCAGGCTTGGCTCTTCACAGCTATTCACTCCCCTCGTTTGAAATAATGCAGATCATAAAACAGGAGTCTATTGAAGACAATTAAAATCTTGATAGCAGTTTTGTTTTATCTACCTGATTCTTTTTTATAAGTATGTTTGAAAAGTTGTTATAAAACTGTGTGAGCAGTGGCTGTGTAAACCTGAGCTGCTGTGCATAACTATGGCACATAGTTATGTCCAATCANATTTGCACATGACTGATAGAATAAAATAATTGTGATGTTGGCAGTTGGAGCTCTGCTAGGTTGCTTACGTTTCCATTTCTGTAGTTTCAGTTGTGTGCTTGGTATGTTGTTTACAACCTCCTATGATTTGCAACATGATATTTTTGGACTGGGGTCTGGGACTTAAATGTCGATCTCCTCTCTAGGAAAAGAAGAGGAAATAGTAACTATTTCCCCAAGAACACTTTTTGTTTCAAAAAAAGGATGTACGTTTTTAGCAGCAGGTGAGATAGTATGTATTAATATTCTCATGCGTATTAATGTTTGCAGATCTGTCATCTCTTTTTCCCATCTCCTTTGCATGACATATTTTACAAGGCTGTCAAATCCCTTAGTATCAATTAATATTGTTATATGATGTATACTCCTTAGCGTGCTTCGGAAGTGGATGATATGTAAGCCTTGTCAGTAGAAACAAAGAGCTAATAAGATTAACTGACACCTGAAGATAACGAAGGAATCAGATACCTTGTGATCTGTAGCTGGAATATAACTTCTTCAGGAGCTTTTTACAGGCATCTTGATTTTTTGAGCTTAAGGAAATTACTGATCAGACCAGACTTGAGTTTTAATTTGTTATAGTTTTGTTAAAGTGCAGGTATGTTTTTATTTTAGAACAATAGATTTATTTTAACACTCTGTTTTCTAGATTTTTCCCATATTGAGTTACGGATCCTTGCTGATTTATCATCTGAACCAGAACTTTTGAAACTGTTCCAAGAACCTGAAGCTACCGATATCTTTTCCACGTTGGCTTCTCAGTGGTAAGAGGAAATGTTGTGGGGTTTTTGACAGTAATTAGACAAAATAGTAAGTATAGCTTTAACAGTTGTATTACTGCATAGTGATAACAGAAGACAGTATTTTGGTATAGTATCTATCATTAATACTGCTTTAACACTGTGAATTAGAGCTCCTTTCTGTCTTTCTGAGATATTTCTTCTCCACTGTGGTAATTAGTATATGTTAACATGTTGCAATCCAACTGACTACTATGAGCCTTGTGACTAAAGATGGTGCAATAATACATTGAGAACAGTGCATGCTGATAATCAGTTCTTTTTAAAAATCCAGAGCAGCAGCTAAGTTGGTTATCCATCTGAAAAACTGCAGAACGACTGTTCTCAGTAAAAGTACACGCGTTTTTGAAACCTGATAGTTTTAGTTATCCAGTTGAAGTATTGGTATCAAATTAGGTATGTACAAGAAACAGAGACTAGAGCTCATGGGATTCCTTTGAAACTCACAGGGTTTAGTGCTTCCATCTTCTGAAGGATGATGCGATACTTGGAAAAAATGGTACTTCAGTAATAATAAAGAAAAATCTCCATTTGCATATTATTATTTACTGATCTCTTCAGCATGCAGATAAAAAGATTATCAAAGAAGAAGGAATATTAATTACTTAGCTCTTTGAAGCTATTTCTTATCACTGTTTGTATAATGGTGATGCCTAAAAATCTTACTTGAGACTGGGATACCCCTTGTCCTCAAACATTCATGAACATTCAATAAGTGACAGGATAATGTCAAGAAGTTTACTGTTTGAACAGATAGGCCACATAAAGATTGAATAAAATGCTATAACGTAAGCAGGTTAAACAGAACGATGTCATATAAATGTCATGCAATTTTTGTATTTTCTTTTTGTTTCACTCGCTCTCTTTTTTAATCTTTTGTATCTATTTATATCTGGGTTTTTTTGGAAGATTGTTAGCTGAAAATGAAAGCAAAAATAGATAGGATGAATTAATCAGTCCTGATCTAGCTTAATTCCTATCCTACAGTTTCTAAATTTTTGCAGGCATGACCTTCCCTACCACAGTATTTCCTACCCACTGCAATATTTGCTAATATACTTTGAAGTACTTCAAAGAAAAAAAAATGGAGCCCAAATTATAATTATCCTGCTACCAACAACTGAACTGGCACTTGAGGCATATGTATTCTGGGAGAACACAACTCAAGGTCACAAACATCCCAGCGAATCTAGCTGTGGAAAGATCACCTTTCTCTTCAGAGTCACTTAGAAGTTTCTGTCGATATTATAATCAGTTCTTAGCTCTAACATAATATCACTAGAACCTCATGATGGAGTTAAATGCTTATTTTAGTTTGGAGGTATATTGCAAATGTATGCATGAAGATGAGTCAAATTTTGTCTCAATTCTGGGCAAGGCTCCAGAAATATTCAGCAACCTCACAGCTCTTGGCAGCCATCAACCTCTTACAGTTGCTACACAGTAACTTTAATAAGTATTAGAGGCAATATTTTTATCAGACAGAAGTGTCATGGTGTGTCTACAAAATCATTACCTAATGATTCACCTGATTGCTCTTTTAAATTTCAGGAGAGCTAATGGTTGGAAGTAACTTTCTGCTGAATCTATTATATGACTGTTAGTAACTGCAGAAACACAAAAGGTGTGTTTAATCTCATCTACCCTTGGGTATCTGTTATACCCATCTCTGTTACCTGGAGAGATTCATTTTACCTGTTGTTGATGTCCTCTGTGTAATAAGATCAATTGCACATTACAAGCATTGACTTCTCACCATGGAGAACAAAGTAGGTCTGGGGTGTCCAGCTCATGAGTAGACATCTGTATTTGTTCCGGCAAATTGGATCTCCTATTGGATCATTTCCTGTGAACTCACCTTGGGTTTTGGAAATTTGTCCTTAATTTATTTAGCACCAAAGAGAAGACATAAAATCATAAGCTTCACAGATACTTTCCTATTCCAAATACTACTTCTTCTATCATAGTCCACTGTTCGTAAATAAAATCTTTAGGGCAAACAACTAGTTCATTGGCTTTATAGTAGTTGATTACACCCTGTTGGTATTAAAACAAATTATGAGAAGAAAGAGCAAAATGAAACCCAAACCTTTTATCTCCTCTTAGTCTCCTGATTTTCTCTGATTCTTAATCCTTTCAAATCAGTGCAAGTGTTACACCAAGTGGAGGAGCAAATGTTTTTTTTCCTGTTTGAAGGAATTGCACATTGTTACTATTTGTAAATCTTTTCTGACACATTTTGGACAATTGAAAAACCCTGACAAAATTTTTTTTTTACTCTAAGAGATCTATAAATAATGAATTAGTTTCTGAAGCTCCCTCTCGGAAGAAAAATATTAAGTTAATGTCAGTGTCTTGTTAGCATTCCAACTTCTGAATGCATGTCAGTTGGTATCTTTTAGCAGGTTTTCTATGTCTAAAAATCCTTAGACTAATGAATATTAAATCATACATAGTAAATAATATATTATTGAACAAAAATCTGAGCCACACGAGAGTCCAGACAAGTTTTGTATGTTTGTTCACTTTTATTTTTTTAAGCTTCATAGCTTCCCCACTGAAATGTACCTCTATTCCTTAGCTGTCCTTCAGACTAAAGCCTTCTATCTGTAATCCAACCTTTTGAAAAACCTTTACAGGCTTCTTACAGCATTTGGCGACAAATACACATGGTGGGCAGTTTCTGCAAAGAGGTTAGCTGTATTAGCTTCTGATTGAATTAAGATCTCTTACATATAAAAGCTTTCCTTTCATAGTTTGATTAGGCATGCTCTACAATGACTCTGTCTATCTCTGGAACCTTAGAGATGCGTATCTCTTGGAAACCTGTTGGATCCATGTCTCTCTTAAACATCATTTGAATGGAATCTTTACGCTGGTCAACAGTGCAGCGTAGAGATGCAGAAGTATGTGTCAACTCAAACTGTGTCTACATTACAGCAAAAGACTGAATGGAGGTACTAACTTTCATGCTCAAATTCAGTGTCATGTGCAACACCACAACCAACCCAACAAACGTGGCTGAGAGGCAATGCTCTCTGCAAGACTAGGCTGTGATCTTGTACTCCTATGGTTAGCTTACAGAGAGAGCTCATTTCAGAAGTAATAGAGTAATAGAGCCTCCACCAGTCTGCACTATGGTCAACGGTTTGCTGTAGATTCTGTAGATCCTATTTGCTGTAGATAGTTTTTTAATCACAGAGGGAGGCCAGGTGGGCTCGGGATGGTTCTATGATGAGCATGTGCACAATGTAGAATTTTGCTAGCCTATTGAGCCAGCAGGAGGGAATTGTTGCCTGAGGTACCCAGAGAATTCAAGGACACCCAGGATTAAGGGGCCATTTAGTGGAGTGAAAGACGTTGGTTTGCTGTTTTCGATGTAGGCATCCACATCCATTTCTTGACTTTTGTCTAGGTCTCGCAGTCCCTTGTGGAATTGTCAGTATAGATTTATGAGAGATGGACTTCCACTGAGACCGTGTAACAGAGAACTGGCCAAAAAATAAATGTGGGGTTACTGCTCTGAGGTGAGCATCATCCCAGTGGCCAAGTCACTTAAACTTAGTGGGTAGATTGAGCTTCAGGTGTCTGCTTTACATTTTAGTCTGCAGAAGATTATTACTGGGTTATGTTTTTGTCTAGTGAGTGATTCCTAAGGTACATATCAGCAAGCACCAACAAGGTATTATAGATACCTTGTTTGCAGCCTCTAGTCTTCCTGGTTTCTATTTAGATATGTTTGTGTCATAAACGTCCTAGCAGATTTATGAAAATGCTTTGCACTTTCTAAATTGTAACTATGAACTAAGCAGTTAAAACATGTAGACTATATATCCTCATAAACCAAGAGGTTCAGAGGAAAAGACCCTATAAGTAGGTTAGTTACAAATGAATTGAAGTGAAATTCCAGTACTTCTATATCCAGAAAGTTAGGTATGGGAATACCCATATGATTTATAGTCTCTAGGAACAATATTAGCGTGTGAAACCTCTTGAACACATTATCTCTCCGAGATTAAACCAATACAAATTTAATCTAGAAACATCATTTAATGTTGTCTTTTCAAGGTAAATAAACTTTTCTGTAGATGGTATTTACCCTTTAAGAAAGGGAGAAATTCAGTCTTTAGTAGATTGTTTACAGTATGATCTCGTTGAGAGCAAAAATCTATTACTACTATAAACTGTGTATTTTCATTTCTGTGAAAGCAGAAGGATAATTGTCCGTGTGCATGAGCATATCCATGCAGAGATAAATTACCTAGGCATTTTCTGCCATATATTCTGTGTCATAGGTTTTGTGTTGAGTCAGCGTAGATCCAGCATAATCAATTCCATGTTGGTTTGTACCTCAGAAAAATCTATTTACAGATAAGACTGTTGGGCAGTTGTGGCTTAATATTTTAACTTTTGTACTCTGTAAATTTTTAAAGTTTGGAAATCATAGTATATGAATCGGAGAATGCACTGAAAGTTTGCCCATATGCAAGCAGTTTCTGTTATATTATGCAGCTACAGAATAAGAGTAGTACTATGTAGTGGAAGAATATATCTAATACTATGTAGTATTAGTAGTAGTATATAGTATTAGTTCTGCTGCTATGTAGCAGAAGAATATCTCTTCAATATGCAGATGTATTGTGTATTAAAAGGTAATTACCTGAATAATCCAATAACCGCCGCCATTACAGTATGAAAACTGGCATTCTCTTTAAAGTATCAATTTCTGCCTCTAAACTATAATTTAACCTGTACACATTAACTGCTGATGGTGAATTAAAGTAACAAGGTAATTAGTGGATACTCTTTAAGGGTGATATTTACTCTGATTATACCAACGAAAGGATGATTTGTGACAGTTGTGTACAATGCTTACAGTCAAGGCTACACTTGAAAGAAGGCTGGAGAATTTGATAGTGGTCTAGTTGTTCCTGTTTCACTTTGAGATCTGAGTTTTGTAAAATCCAAACCACAAAATATTCCCTTCTCTCTCATCTGTCATCTGCTTCCTCATATTCATGCTATTAGTGCTTTCTTTTGAGTGATGATGGAGAACAGCATGAACATAAGTCCTTCTTCCAAGTATTGAATTTACCTTCTAGTAGGTACTGGACATAATAATCCCTCACCTGAGACTATTTGGTTTTCAGAGAGTTTAAAAAAAATGGCTGCAGAACAAGAGGACATATCTCATTATTTTTTTGTAACAATGGCAGTTAATATCTAAAATAAGGATGTGTGTAGCTATTGTGGAATTCCAAGTGATTTATAAATATCTTTACCACCCATCATTTTGAAAAACATTCCTTTCCATTTTTATAGTGTGGGCTTGTTTGGCTGACACTGTAAGACATGGAAGAATCTTTAGTTTACACAGTCCTTGACAGAATCAGAGGAACTTGAACACTTGATTTCCAATAATCTTGGAAAAACTGCAGGCTGTTTGGAAAATGTACAGAACACAAAAAACCATCTTTCCTCAGCTGAAGTGTGTGCAAGATCATGGTAATATCTGTTCTGAACTATTTCGGTAAGAGACAGACATGCTAATTTTGGAAATTATTGAAGAAAAAGCCTACAGAGAAACAAAGCACAGAACTACTTCAGATTACTGTATCGGAAGGAACTTTTCTTTCTTTAAAAAAACAAACAAACAAAAAACCCCACAAAACATAAATTCAACCAGATTTGAATAAAACCACCATAGTGCAGAAAGGTTTGTTTTGTTCTTTGCAGACTACCTTCCTCCAGGAAGTAGGGGATTTTTATTTCTTTATCATCTGCCAAGCAGGGGATTCAAGGAACTGATTATATCTAATAAAGGCAAGGTGAGCCAAACTGTTGCACGCTGGCAGTTGGTCCAGCAGGAACTATGGCAAAATAGGGACTTTTGTTTTTCCAGCCACTTGGTAATTCAGGATACTTCCTGACAATAGTTCTATCTGTTGATATCCTGCTGAGTTCTGAAGAACACCGGAAATAAGCAGACAGGTATTTTGGATATTCCTGAAATAAATGAAAATAAGTCCTTACGGGCTGAATTATACACAAAGGTAGTGTACTGGGTCTGTTTGAAAAAGATAAGGTCAAGTATGCACAAATACTTGCTGATAGACTGACTAAATATATATACATTTGCCCGTACCTGTTTTATACAACCTTATTTCAAATACATTCTTTGTATCAAATAGATTAAAGATTTGTCCTCAGCAAAACACTGCCTTTTTTTAGGTTACTTCATATAAATGTATGGTATAGCAGACATTACATAGCCTACTCCCTTAATAGCAAGAGCAAAGGCCAGTAAATTAGGAATGAAATAAATAGATATTTTTTAGAAGCAAACCCCACATCTTTAGTTAAATGTCTTTTAAACAGATATGAGTATTTGTGCTTCTATATTAATTTTATGAAAATATTATCAACAAGCTCTTGAAAGAGTCATTGTTAATCAAGAGATGTCACCTGAGTGTTTGTTGGGTGATAGAAGAATAATGAAATACTCATGCTTACCAAGGTGCACTTCTAACAGGGAGCCAGGAAGAGCTTTAGCTCTCCTCCTGTCCCCATTAGCAGATATATGGTTACAAGATGCAGCCACAGGGTTATACAGGTCCCTTTCCCTCAGTTTGAGATCTCTCACTTTTGTTCATTGTCAAAATAATGAGATATACCAGCTTAGAACTCCATTTTTGTCTAGAGATTTTTTAAGGTAGTCCAGGCTGGCTTTTTAATACATTTCTAATCAGAACATGTAGTCTCTTGGATTAATTTCTCCACTCTTTATGAACTTAATGTCAGGTCTAAAATGAATTTGGGTTGAATGAGGAGTGGCTGAAGGAAGTGGGGTTGTTCAGCCTGGAGAAAAGGAGGCTGAGGAGGGGAGAACTTATTGCTCTCTACAACTACCTGAAAGGAGGTTGTAGAGAGGTGGGGGGTCAGTCTCTTCTCCCAAGTGACTGGCGAAAGGACATGAGGAAATGGCCTCAAGTTGCTCCAGAGGAGGTTTAGATTGGATAAGGAAAAAATCTCCAGTGAAAGGGTTATTGAGCATTGGAACAGGCTGCCCAGGGAAGCAGTTGAGTCACCATCTCTGGAGGTATTTAAAAGACTTGTAGATGTGGTGCCTAGGGACATGGCTTAGTGGTGGACTTGGCAGTGTTAGGTGGATGGTTGGACTTGATGATATTAAAGGTCTTTTCCCACCTAAATGATTCTACAATTCTATTTCACTTCATACATCATAAAATAATGAAATCTTTGTTCTTTGATGTTGTGAAGATGAGACATTCCGTGTAACTGAGCACATATAAGATCCTGAAACTGTTTTGCAATATTACGACAAATTGCAAGCATACCTGCTCTTCACCATGGAGTGCTTATGGTTACTTCTAGAATAATCCTGCCCTTGATGAGAGTGAAGAAAAGTTTTCATGTATATTATGTGGCAGTTCCCTTAAGTAAACGTAACTAAATGTCACTGCTGGAATCTCTGTTTAGAAATACATGACTCTGTTGTAATCTTTCAGCTGTGAAGTTTGGCTTTGTAACTCAGCCAGTATTGGTTTGCTGTAAATCTGGAGCTCCTGAACTCAGTGCTATTTGCTAGGACTCTTACTAAGGGTTAACCTAAGATTTCTTTCATTATCATTGGATTGCCTGGTTTTGTAATACTCTTATCATTTTTAATTAGTTTCAAGGCTTCTGCTTATTTTTCTTTCGTGAAATAGACTCTGAAGAAACAATTTTTGCAGTATTTTTAACTGAATAATTACTAGTATTTATCAGTCTTCTCATTGTTTATGTATTTCTTAAGATTTTTCTTAAGAAATTTTTTGAACCTATGAGGTACTATAGTATAAGCTTGAATTCCTGTGGAAATAAATGTGGTTCTGTTGTGGTAGGAAAAGATGCTGACAAGGTGACAGCAGCTATTAAGGAACAGAAGCATTAAGAAGAGAAACTCTAAGGAAGAATTTCTCACACTACTTATTAGTGCTTTATGCTTGCTAAGAGTATGCCTGGTCTTACATAGGAATATAAGACTAGAAGGACCTTTTGGGTCATAAAATTGTTTCAGATGACAATGTCATAAACTCCCTTTGATAGGTTGGTAGGGTCTTGATTTAAAACTGGTTTTAACCTACATAATGCCCTTAAAGAGCTGTTGAATTCCCCATTCCTCTTATGGCTAGAAAACTCCTTTTACTTTCTACCTTATATTTATTCCTACGTTTATATACCTAAATTATTCTCACCAATGTTGCCCATTAGCTTTGTCAGCTCTCCTTGCCTCCCAGTGCTTGCTTTGTATAAGTATTTCAGGAAGGCAATCAACTGTGTTCTCAACCCTCGTTCTTTGAGGAAAAAAGACAAACTTTCTTAGGGTATTTGTCATCAAAATACCTTAATGAATTTGTATTAGGAGCAGCTAGTTATGACTAGGTGGAAGTCCATGTATGTTAATTTGTTTTTCTTCTTGGCAAGGAAATTTAGCCTCTGAGGCACAGACTGACTGCTTCACTAACCTGCTTTAGCTACCAAAGCTAGCTTTTTTAGCTACCTGTGAAATCTCTGCACCAGAGCACAGTTTCAGGAACACTTGTGTCATGGTCCAGAAACATAACTTAGTTTGGAACAGCCACGAGTCTGGGCTAGTAGAGTGATGAAAGAAACAAAGAAATGATGACTTGAGAGGCTACCTTTATACTAATAATTTAATGCCAGGAATGTTCCTGGTTGCTGGCACTCGAAATTTGGGTTGGTAAATTGATCCTTATCATGGTCACAGCTTGGGACCAAATAGTTCCTGGACACAGTTCCTGAATTAGCATGGGCCAGGGATTATGCCCACCAGGTTGCTGGATGCAGCCCATGTTGGGATGGTAAGAGAGTTTTAAAGCATGGATATGTGGTATTGCTTTCCAGTTAGCCCCAGTGATGCAGAATTTTTATGGGCAGGTTTAATTTCTTAATATTATCATAGTCAGTGTCTCCTTTCACATGGTTGAATTTTTTCCTCTATTCAATATTCTGGTAGCTTACCACCACCAAATTCATGTTTCTTGAACACTGTAACCAAATTATGGTTAACTATTCCAGATAAAATCCCACCAGTATATAGTACAGCAGTACTAATATTGTCCTGTCATCAGAAATAGCTCACTTTACACATCCTGAAATTGCATTCGTTTTTCCACAGCCAAACCCCACTGTTTCCTATTTGTTCCATGATCAATTATTACATTCTTTCTCTGCTTCTAATTCCTTATACCCTACTTTATTAAAAAATCTATACTTCAATAGAATCATAGAATCATAGAATCATAGNCTGCTGGCCACACTCTTCTTGATGCACCCCAGGATGCCATTGGCCTTCTTGGCCACAAGGGCACATTGCTGGCTCATGGTCATCCTGTTGTCCACCAGGACTCCCAGGTCCCTTTCCTCAGAGCTGCTCTCCAGCAGGTCAGCTCCCAACCTGTACTGGTGCAGGGGGTTATTCCTCCCCAGGTGCAGCACCCTACACTTGCCCTTATTGAATTTCATATTTGCAAATAAAATAGTTTGCAGAAAAGCAACAGTCTATTGTTCTTTAGACTCTGTGAAAGGGTTCATTTCTCAAGCTGTACAGCACGCAGGGATAGGTTCACAATTACTGCAGTCTGGAGGGGAGAAGTGGTGTCAGGGTGCTATCTAATTTTGTTCCTCTTTGCTGTGTTGGAGAAGAGTTTCTTGTGAAATAGCTTGGAAACCAACCTCCAAGATCTCTCTATATTGCATTTCTGTTTGTCTTTTCTGTCCAATTATATGCACTTTAGAGTTAGGCAGTCTTTTATATCTGCTTGAAAACATTGTGGAATCAGATGTAATTGTGTCCTCAGATTATGTCTCCAGTTTTGGCCTTGGACTATTTAACTTCGTGTGTCTTTAATGGTAAAGTTCACTACTTTTATTTAAATTTCTGTAAAGCTAACAGATTAAATCCTTTTTCTGAAGGAACATCATTGTTTAAATCAGGCTTCTTTGCATTAGGCAAAAAGCACTAATTCTAGATTGAGATTTTCATCCCTCTCTCAATAAATATTGCTTGTGAAATAAGTCTGTTTCTTAATGAACAATTGTAGAAACTGTTACATTTTTGCATAATAAAAGAATTGTACTACAGGGTACTCCTCAAAAGATCCTGACAGGAAACACTTGAAAACTGTGGTATTTGCAAATACAATGTGCATGATAGTTGTAATAATTTTTGGTTTGCCTTTGGAATACCTATGTTAGGTAGCTCTGCCTCCACAAACAAGGATTTAAATATATACACATCAAATGTATATAAGTATATATTCAAACTTTTCTGTTGAGATATAGGAGACGGATCTAGATTTTGGCTTGTGATGTTTAATTATTGGAGTATGGTTTTTTTTCAAAGAGCATTCATGCAGTGATTTAATTAGCTGTTTCTTTCTCCACCTACTCCCTTCCCTTGTCCCATCCCTTCCCCACAAAAAATAACTACTGTAAATGCTGAAATTTAGTAAAGGGAGCGTGTTCAGTTTGCCTTCTCAGAATCAGTTTGCCTTCTCAGAATCAGAATCATAAGCTCTGAGTTCAAGGCCTCATGGGTGTTGGTGTGGAATATTTTAACAGCTTTACTTTTGCAGCAAAGCAATTTCTATCTGTTTTGAAAGCTCTCTTGCCATAGTTGATATTAATGAAATTTAACACTTCTCTTGCTTTGCACTCTGACAGACTCTCTATATGGCAGCTTATGGAAATTTCACCTTGTAGTTTACTGTCCTTTGGAGAAGTGCAGCTGTGACACTTGTTTAGGCTAGCAGATAATAAGGCAGAGAGAATGAAGTCTTCAGGAAGCATGATGGCTTTCGTTTTTAGAAGAGATAAACAATAACTTTAAATAAACCAGGTTGTTAGCTACAAGTTTAACAGACAGCTTAATTTTATGTCACGTTGGAAGCTTATTATTATTGCACGTTAAATTCTTTCTTACCATTCTAGAATAAATGAAAGATAAAGTTTTAGAATTGTCACTACCACATCTAACACACAAACTAGTAAAAAACCAAGCCCTGAGGAGGCTGGACAGTCCTTTGTTGCTTTGTGGTGTCTGATAACATTTAGCACGGCTAATTTCATGGAGAGCTATCTCCAAATAGTAATCTCCTTCTGGAGTGACTTTGATAAAATGCTACATTTTATGAGCACACTCCAGAGCTTAATAAAATGTTTCCATTTGTTTCATTTAACTCAATTCACTTTAACTCTAGTGTAAAGCTAAATCTTGATGAGATCAAGAATACAAAGGCAATTCGTTCTTCGCTTGTGCTTTTGCCTTTAATTCAGTGTAATCATAGGCATAATGGAAATTTAAGCTGCAAGAAGTGTTTTTGGTGAAGAATGAAAGAGATGGAATATGACGTATTTCATCCTTCTCTGCAGAACCCATTTGTTCAAGACCCTCACATATAGCATGACTGTTTTCTTCCTCATTCGATTGCCCTACCAAGATATTTTAAACTCTACTTCTTATTTTTTTCTGAACTACGTAGATGCAGTTTGAAGTAGTGTGAGATCTCCTCCCTTCTGCCCCTGCTTGTTTTTCCTGAGCAAACAGTACGTTGTTGTAACAATATTATAGCTCCGTGGTTCTGTTCCATGTAATATCTGAGATCGCAGTTACATCATCTTCTGATTATACATTAAGAACTCTGTTTCCTTCTGTTTCACTTTACTGGTATTTGTATAAAGGCTGCTCTGAAGAGCCATCTACTTCTTTATGAAGTTATGAGACTACTAACAGGTCCAAGGTGGGTAATTATTTGATACTCTGCTACAGCTACACGTATCACCTCCCAAAATGGACTGTGTTCCTTCTTAACTATTTGAAGCTTCTTACAGAAAAGCTTGAAATGGAGGGGTGATAGGTGAAGAAAGAACTCTAAGAGCATTCATTTGCATTTGATCCCTGACATTGTTGTTTTATATAGAGGGCCTGTGACAAATTTTATGTCATCCTAATTTGTATAGACCCCTTAATCTGTTTACATTTATTTGTTCTTTCAGTGATGATCACACAGTTGCTGTTCACACTGGCACCTGAAGCTGGGAGTTAGTTACCCTGACTTCCTTTTGTTCTGTACTTGTAGACCCAAAGACCCTAAAATAAGAATGCCCTCTAGTTAATTAATACCTCAAGCAATCACATAACTCAGAAATAAATATCACTTGTGCATGTAATTCACTATGTAAGAGAGACTGCGGATGTGAGAAGAAAGCCCTTTTTTTTGTTCCTATAGGAGTGGAGGAAAAAAAAGGTGAAGATTGCAGAGTAGGATGTGCTTTCAAGCACCTTCATCGATGTCAGGGACTTTCTCTTCTAACTGACAGATGTCCAGAATTGTGCATTTTTAAAGAAAAATCTCTTGGTGGCCTTTTTTGTCAAGAGCACTGAAAACAAATGTTATCTAATACATCTCTTCAATATCCAATATCTGGGACATCAGCATGTAGGTAAATATCTTACTAAAGTTAATGGATCACTTCACTCACAAATGAATCTTTCAACAAATTGTTAGTGATGATAGCTATAATTTATGACATGACCTTGTTACAGTTTCTTTATCTGATTCCTTGCTACTTTAAAATGTAGCAACAGAAGACTTCTGTTCCACAGAGCAAACTGCATAGACATGTCTTCTGTAAAATACATGAAAGCTAGATATCATGCTCTTTAAAAGAAGGTTGAGGATTAATGAAATAAATCTTCATGCAATGGACTATAGAGGTTACTCAGACAAAATAAATTATTTTATGATTAATTACTGGAAGAATGCTTAAAATCCTAACGTCCTTCTGGAATCTTGCAAGACAGTTTTATAGGGGTTATAAAGCTTTTCCCAGAGTTAAATAGATATAAAACAAATTAAAATGCAGTTTGGTAGGGTGCTATATGAAGAGGGAAAAGAGACACAATGATGAAAATGCTGTGGAGTTGGCTGTTGTCTTGGAATGACATCAAGCTGACAGTGCTATAGTCTTGCATTTAATAAAGTTGAACGCAACTAAAAGCTTTTATAAAACCTCTAAACTAAATAAAACACAAATTGAAACTCCCTGAGTGGGAGCTTGTGACTTTCTCCACTCTGTGTTTAAGTACATGACCCCTGTATTTACATGGGAGATCCATGCCAGAGATTCTCCAACATATGCAGTGACCACAGGACAGCTGTGCCTTTCCCGATGCCACAGTGGGATTAAATAAGCATGAAATGAGGACCCTGTGTATTACCCTTTAGATTCCTCACATCTCCTCCTCCTCATCTAGTGTGCTGCTTAGGATATCCCAATGTCCTATTTTGTTGATTCATTTGTTGGTGAATATCCTTGGCTGAGGAGTTTCTTTGTGTTATTCTGTAACCTTATATCTCACTTACGCAAACCAGGTTATGATAAAAATACAAATACAAGCATTTGACATAATATCTCAATCAGACATGAGAAGTATTTAGAAGTGACATATATAAAGAAATAAAAGAAAAAATGACTTAATGTATACTTAGGTTACATCAGGTTATCATTAGGTTACATCATTAGATCTATCTTTCTATTAGCTGTTTCCCCTGCTGTTTCCTGTTTCCCTTCTGACAAAACATTAGTCTGAATTTAAGTCTTTGTAGGTGCTTCTTTTCTTTTTTTTTTTTTTTTTTTTTTTTTAGAAAAGTGTCTTAGCTTTATTTCCCTTCATCTGCGCAGTCCAGTCAAATTTCATTTTTCATGCTGGTGTCTCTGTGCTCTTTTTATGAGGAAGACAGTCTAGCTACTTTTTGTTTAGAACAGTTGTGTAAGTGAGTCATAGTTATAAAAGGCATATATATGTATGTGGTTATATATGTGACTTCCACTGGACATTCTGTATCTCAAACCGTACGTTAAAACTGTGTATGATAAATGCATCTTGATGAGCTAGTTGCATATACCCTATGCCTGGCTCTTGATTGACATGTGAGGCAAAAGTAGCGATCTATTTTGATATGACAGTGGCTTCAGGGAAACTATTTTTTTTCCAACCTCTTCCTTTTCTGTATTTTGTAACAGAGATTAGCCAGGCAAAAGCTGTTCCAAGATCGCTTCCACATGTTACCTTAAAAATGTCTGAGACAACTTATGCGTGAGCCTTGTCAGCATTTTCCATTAGTCATGGAATAGCAGCTTTCAAAAAAATTGCTTATTCTTGTGCTTTGCATTAACAGTTAGCAGACTAGGTTATGTGTAGCCAATCTTTTCCGTATGTTTAAGATTCTCACATACATTGTGGTAAATATATTCTGCTTGCCTTAGGTATAATAAGGCAAATGTAATTGAAAAAGTAAGTTTTCAGAATTTACCTCCTACATGATATATCCAGTGCGATACCACTGTAAAACTGAACTTTTCTAAAGCTTGTAGTTGTCACTAATTACATAAACTGTCTGTACCAGTTTCATATGCCAACACAAAGTTCCAGGCACAAACTTACAAAATATACAGCCCTCATCTGCTATTAAATAGCAACAGGTGATTAAAAATGGGGGATTTATATAGTTCACTGATGAAATTTAAAAAAGCTGTAAAAGCAGTCAGCTGAACGAATGTGTATTCACTCATATATTCACTCATTTATTGGACATTAATGACTATCTATAAAATGAATTTAATGGCACTCCATCTCGTTTCCCACATCAACAATTCACAGCTAGGACTTGGATTAATTGGCAGATGCAGGAGAGCAGCCAAGAGCTTTGTGGCTGTTATGACTGAACTTAGCTTGGCTAGAATGTAATGCAGATCAAGGCAACGCACGTCTGCCAGATATTGTGTTTGAGAAGTTTGTTTTGCCTCTTCCTGTACATAAACAGACAACTTCCTTCACCGTACAACATTTCCCAGAAATGCTGAAATGTCTTATCGCATTCTTTTAACACTGATTTCCTTCCATTTCTACCTGTTCTCAAAGTTTTATTTTGGCATTGCTCAAACTTTATGCCATGTGGCCTCTGACTTTTTTTGTGTTCATATACTTCATGCTGCATGTGCTCATTTCTGTATACTAATATTTGGATTCATACTTTCTTTTTAATACTCTGTACAGATTAAAAATAAATCCATCTAGGTCTCTACTCTGTGTTAAATGTGTTTATAGTTAGTTTATAGTTAAGCTTTTTTAAAATTATAGATATGATTGCCATATTTTTCTTGTGTATAAAGAAACTCGTATTCATATGTTTTAAAGACTTGAGATTTAATTCAGCAGAAATTCCTTGAGATTAGATGTTATTAATATATGAAAACATACCGTGGTTTTTTGAGAAAATATAGAAAATATTCAAGATACTATCTCTGAAAAAGTGATAAATTACATCTGCCGGATCTTAAGTTTGATATCTGCACTGTGTATTTCTTACTAACAATTTGATGTTACCCTTCTTCACTCTTTCACTAGAACATTTTTCTACATTTTTTTCTACTTTAAAGAATTAAGCATCCTTTTAGGCATACAGCCCAGTTCTTGGTAGAAGCACCTTTTCAAAGAGTATGTATATCTCTGCTCTCACTATATTTGTCAGATTTTCTACAATTTTCGGCTGCAAGTAGTTTTGCTGTCCTCACAGACCTTTCCATATTGTTTAGTTCTGCTAACTCCTTACAAGAATAACGAGTTCTGTTAACCTGTACATGTCTCCTAGCACTCAAGTCTATTCTTTATTCTGCCTAATAGATGTGTATCAAGTAAAGTACTACAAAGTGAAGTACTTGCAAAGCAGTACTAAACGAAGAAAGGTAAAGGACAAATAGATCAGAGAGGTGGAAATAGACAGATAAGTATGCAGGCAAGAACGAGAATGTAGGAGGTGAAATATTGCACATTTGGACATGGCAAGTCAGGAGGAATTTGAAGATAATGATAATATTGATTATGAACTTGAATAAATAGAGTATATGAGAGAGAGAGAAAGTAATGAGAAAGATGTCATAAAATGGAAAAATGTGTTTCATGCTAGAACTAATAACTGCATATATATTTCCTGCAGGACATCAGAAATTGTGCTATTTCCACAACAAAACCTGCAGCAAAGTCTTTGTTCTCTTGAGCTTTTTTTTCTGCATGAATTTCTATTACATTGCATTAACATTCTTCCTGTTCTGCTGGATGTACATACAGTACTGAGTGAGCTGAAGTCTGCCTCCATGTCACTGTCTGGGCCCATCAGCTAAGGTTTTTTTATGGCCATTCAGCTTCCTTTTTCAGATTCAAGTTTATTTGAAAACAATACGTCTGCACTATAGGACTATTTTACATCATACCACAATTCAGCGCTGAGTACTTTTGTGTATTAGATAGCTTGCTTAGTGATTGTAGCTTAAACATTTCCTACATAAGTAAGAAGATAACAATATCAGTCTTCAATATTGTGGTATTCCATGATGAGTCCAAAGCCAAAAAAAACCCATTTTAACTTTAATTACATTCTCACAGTACTCAGTAAAACAAATTAGTTATCTCAAATATAAATTTGTTTGTAGAGGAAACAGGCTGAAGAAGAAAGCCCACTGGGGATTTCTAATATGGCTGCTGCATTTCTGAGAAATTGCTCACCCTCCTTCCTCCCCCATTTCATAATTCAAAGAAATAAATAGTCTTCACCTCACACTGCAGGAATGCCACTCTGTATTACAGAAGGAATCATGCATCTTAGAAAGAAACTAATAATTGTAAATACAAACAGGAAAAAAAATAATAAAAAAGGAATAGTTTTGATAAATGACTTCTGTTTGTTCAAGCACTTGTGATTTATATGGAAATTTGATACTTTTTTATTCTGGATACTTGAATGTGGTACATGTATTTACAGATACACAGAGTACTAGATGTAATGAGACTCTGTCAAGTGCTCACATTTCCCACTCTGACACACTAGGAGGAGATGATTGACCATTTCGGTTTTAGCATTATAATGAAAGAAATATTTGACACAAAGCTCTGAAATTTTAATAGCTTCTCATGTATTTCATGACTAACCAAAGATCAGAAAGTGCTAAGTGACTGTTGTGATTGCCATGATCGGGTGATGCACGTACATCTGCGCCGATAACTGTGTTAGGCAAGGTTTTATTGTGATTGCTTACAATGGAAACACAGAATCCTCCTCCTGACACTGCCTATCATGATTATAGTAATAAGTCTATTTCTGGTTTTCCCAGTCAGCCCTTTCAAGTCGAAGGCTTGGATAATGCAAAAACATCCTTAAAATCCTAGTAGTGGTTCTGTGCACATGATCAAGTTCATTCTAGTGTCTTCTTTCACTGTTAAACCTTCTGTAGAATGACCAGCAAGACTCTTCTCTTGTGTCTTCCTCACTACCATGATCTTATAGGTATGTATGTTCCTCTACAGATTTCCATGACTTCTTATTCACTGTGTTCTTTCTCTTATAGTCCTTTTTTAGATAAATGAGAAGCTAATATACTCACCCTCTGCTGACCTCTTGGCTCTCAGTTGTCTCTAGCCTCAGACTTAGGTAAATCTGCAAGTAAACTCTATTGCTGTACTCCCATCTCTTGCCTTCTTCAGGCCTCTAGTTCAAATTATGCAGTACTAGGAAAGCAGTATTACGTTTTGTATTGTTTCCCTAGTTTCAGCATTCTTCAGTCTTGTTTCTTCGTATCAGAAAGGTCCTCAGGTAGGATCTACTCTCTTATCAGATTCTGTTTTCCCTCCTGATTCCGGGTGAATACTTTCTCAATTGTATATGTAGCTTTCTGCCAGGTTCTTCAGGAACTTCCTGCAGACTTTCTTCCAGAGATTGCTTCAGGAAATCCTTGATGATGTCTAGTTTCCTAATTCTGCACTTAGTAGCTCCAATTGCCACTTTGTCCTCTAATTCAGGTACATTTGGGAATCTCAACCTACTTTATTCAAAAGAGCTGTGGACTTTTGACCTGACATAACTAAGTTGTCAAATTATAAGAGTCTCCAACTAACAGTATGACTGACTTAAGTGGGAATAGACTTCATTTCAGATGGAAAACAGTATGACATTATCCAGTTCTTCATGTTCCTCAGCCTAAAAGGAGCAGTCAAAATTCCATTTTATCTTTGACCAATTAGTAGCATTCAAAGGAATAGTGTGAGCCTCTACAAAACCAAAGACTATTTGCCCAATGAAGGTTTGAAATCAAATTTTATTTCTCCTCTTCAAAAAATCTGTACTGCCATAAGGACTTGCTTAAATCTGATTCCACTCAAGGTCTACCTGTTTATCATTCAGAGTGCCTAACTATACCAGCACTGTGCGTAGGCTTGGCCCTGATATAACCTTTTTTAAAATAAGCTTTAGGTCAGACTTATGCTTTGAGTCTGTATATATATGTTATGTCTTGAAGAAATGCTATCACTGAAAAGGTTTACTTTTTCTCATCAGCCAATATTGAATCCTCTTCAACCTAAAGAACCCATAACATAGTTGTAGTACTTTTCCTAGCCAACAATTTGATTAAAAAGAAAAGGAAAGGAGAAGATGAAGATTAAAATAGTTTCATTTACTATGGACTGTCACAACCAAAATTTGTAAAGAAGTTGTGCATTCCTGGCTGAAGACAAAAGCCCTTAAGTGCTTCTATTCATATCTTGCAAATCTGAAGTTATTAATGGTTATTGACTTTAAATATGTTTTCTGTGGGGATAACAAATTAGTTTTAACTGAAAATGTATGATGTTTGTTTGTTTGTTTGTTTAGGAAGGGGATTCCAAGTGAACAAGTGAAACACGCTGATAGAGAGCAAGCAAAACGTATAGTTTACTCAGTGGTTTACGGAGCAGGTAGGCATTTTTAGGAAAAAAAAAAAACAGCTACAGTAGGTTCATACTTTATCCATAATTTATATAAGTAGACTGAATTTCTAAAGGTGAGTAAAAGTTTGTCAGTATTACTTTTTTTTTTTTATCAAGGATTATTAAATGATCTACCCAGTATCAAAATTATCAAGTTAATACAACCACACTAACATAAGCAAATATTACTCTGATTTCCTATTTATTTGCTGCTGATGTAACTGAAGCATTTGTCTTTATCTAAAATGAGTTTAATTTCAAGTGAACTTTGCATTCCATCAGTATATATAGAGAGATAAAAATAACTGCAATGAAATTAAAAGAACTCCAATATTGCCTCAAAACATGTTTATAGAACCACAGAATGACTGAGGTTGGAAGGGACCTCTGGAGATCATCAGATCCAGCCACCCTGCTCAAGCAGAGACATCTAGAGCCGGTTGCCCAGGGCTGTGTCCAGACAGCTTTTGAATGTCTTCAAGGATGGAGACTCCTCAGCCTCCCTGGGCAACTTGTGCCAGTGCTCGATCACACTCTCAGTATGAAAGTGTTTTCTTACTTTGCATCTTAACGTTTGCTGCCATTTCTTCACAACTGCAGAAAACCTGCAAAAATCCGCACTGCTACCCATTCTGCCTAAGTCCTGCCTGGGTCCTAGATAAATAAAGATACTCTGCATGCTTTCCAAAACTGCCTACCATTTCTTAAATGATGCCCAACTCTCCTTACACTTCATACATGCTTAAAATTATCTTTTCTGGATCAACTGATCAGCCTACCTGATGTATCATCAGCCGACAAGCTCTTGTGAATTTGTTTTAGTGAACAGCTAACTGAACTTTATGTAGGTCTTCTGGAGAAATCCAAAAGCTCTACAGAAGATTAGTACTTGGAAAACTCATTTAGGAAATGAGAGCTCTAGATGGCAGGCTTTATTTAACTTGGAAGAACTTAAAGCTACATCTTGAGTTCATGGGTGAGAATGCTTTGTAAACCCTCTTTTGCTGTGAGTCAACAGTAGCCCTTGAACCAAAGGCAGAGTTGGCCAAGGCCATTCAGTTTATTGTTTAGGGCATTCAACTGAGAAGGGAAGAAAACCACTTTGATTTCATCTCTCCAGAGTATCTATTTTATGTGTAGGGATGTGTATAGATTATATACAAGCATATAAGACTATATATACCTGTGCATTTTTACATTATGCTGTATTGCATTTTAAACATATGTGTTTAAATTAAAAAGCCCAGCACTAGCTCCCTGCAATGTGAATTCAGACCTTCCCATGCTTAAACTGGAATAAACCCTCCCATTTCTAGCCTGAATGTTTTCATCACTATATTGTTCTATAAAATGCAAGCATTAGCACCCCTGACCCTTGGTCCATGCAGATGCTACACCTTTCCTACCTCTTTCCTTCACTCTGTGTGGAACAGGCAGATGCCAGACTTAATCAGACTGAATTGCCACAGGTTGGATGCCCTGTAGTTCTGCACACAGCCAGTGGAGAAAAGGAAATGCCTCAGTTACTGGGGCTAGAGCCTCCCTCAATAGAGCTTACGTCTGTCTACTTATGCTACAAAGAGCCCAGATGATTAGATTAAGCAGATTTTATTGGCACTCCCTCACTTGCTGTGTACCAGGCGCTAAATATTTCGGTGCACCAGTGCTTGACTTAAGTATCTCCACTTACTTGTTTATGCTTTGCCTCCCTCTCTCTGAAATGAGGGCAGCTGAAGCACCTGAAAGATAATAAGATACTTCAGTTCACTGGCAGTGTGATCAGATCCTAATTAAGACATAGCATGGAGTGCTATCATTAAACTATTTGCATGGAAACTGGGCTGACAAAAACGAATTATTAGATACCTGAAACTGATGGACTGGATTCCACCCACGGTTTGTCTCCCTTCAAGAAATGGCTTAAATTTCATTAAGGAGACATTTTGATACAACTGAAGAGTGTGAATAATACTTACTTATTTCACTTCTTTTGGGACTGAAAAATACAGAAGTGTTCCCTGAGGAGCTTGCCTGTATTATGCTTACTGGACTCAATGGAAATCTTTCATGTAGTAATCTTTCTTTTTTTCTTTCTATTTTCTTAGTTGTAGGTTGGTTCATGTTTTCAAGGTCTTTTCTGTAATCTTGGAGGATAGAAAATAGTATAATAAAGAAAAAAGAGTCTCGTTTTATCTAGGAGTTGGTACTTTAACAAATGCACCAAATATTGAGAGGGATGCTAGTATCATAGTTTTTTGCTTGATTTGAGGCAACTCAATTCACCTGCTTCTGCCTCAGTCATCCCTTAAAACTAAAGCAAAGACAACCTAAACATGTGTAAAATAAGGAATCAATTCCATTCAATGGCAGTATGTTCAAGCCCTGAATTGACATGGAGGGATGTCAGCATGTTTTAATGAAAAGCAGAGAAACTAATGATAGGTTCAGTTTGAAAGATAATATTACAGAGTGGAGGACACTGCAACTCATAGGCTGCTGCTAACAATTCCCCTGGCACAAGTACATAGGCAGAGCGCTCAGGGAAGCTTCAGTCCACTCCTCAGCCTTGCTTTGCATGGCCCTATGCTCCCGCGCTGTTGAATGTGATCTAACAAAATTACATGGCCGTACATTCCCCTCCTTTTGCTTCCCAGGAGATGCATTTCCCTGGAACCTTTCAGACTTCTTTACTGACATTGTGGCTTAATTTTCATACTGTTTTATGCAATACTTTTTTTCTGTAGGTTTTAGGTAGATAACATGGACAAACTTAGATGTTGCAATTCTCTAAGTAAGCTACAGCAGTCTCCTAGATGTTAACAATATGTGCTTTAGCAAATAAATCTGTCATTTGCTGACTCAAGGAGAACCCTCAAATTAATTAGATGTCAAATAAAAGTACAGACCTATAATAGCTCAGCAAGAATCATCCTGGATGTCTTGTGAATTTCTTCTTCTAGCACCTTGTCCAGACTGGCATTCCTGCAGCACAGTGCAGGTCCTGGCATGACTGAGAACAAAATGCTACAGAATTGTTCTGAAATGCACATCAGACTGACAGTGGTGGCATTTAGGTGGCTGAAATCTTCTCTCTTTCAAAAATGCTAGATAATTTTTCTTGACAGTATTACTGTGACAATAACTATTCAATGCCTTTGGTGCCTTGAGACGTTGCCTGTCATCTTATGTTATTTGCAGACACAGCGCTGGTTTTGTGTTGCTGTGCAGCTGACTTAAATATGTCTGTCTTTCAAACCTCAAATGACTAATGTTGATGTATGTTTTATTTTTACTGGAACTCTTTGGTCTATAATTGTGTTTAAACTGTAGCTCTTAGCTTATACTTTCACACTCTGGAAAACTGTCTTCAGTTTTTTTCGACCTTGTCTTATAAATGTTCTTATATTTAAAATAATGTATATTGTGCATCTATGTCTATCCAAGTGTTACCATTCCTTTCTCTCTCTGTTGAAACACTTATTCTGTTTTTTCTTTTTCCAACCCTTTTATCTCACAACTTGGACCCATATTTTTACAGACATTGAGGAACCAAAGATAGGTTGAATTCTGTGGGACTCAGACTCCTAATGGCCTTTCTAAAATTAGGGTACTTGGTCTGATTGCTTCAGCAGTTAAGTTTTTCTGTGGCTCCTCAACATTTGCAGATTTCCACGCTGAACGAGTAAAATGATAATTAAAGCAACAAAGTTATTCTGTGAACAAAAGAGATTTCAGTCACATTATAGGTATAAATTATAACTAGGAATTTCTTAATTACATACTTCTTATATACTTCTTATTAAATATATTCTTAATCTAGTAACTTCAGTAAAACATTCAAGCTCAAAGTTAAAAGATTTGCTTTGTTGAAATATGATTGTAGTATATAATTTCTGTCCTTTCATAGGGATAATTAAAGTTAACTAGTTCCGTATGTTCTTAATATAACTGTGCTATTGTATGTAGTGGATTTCTGTTATTGCATAATAAAGATAATTTCTTTACCACCAGGTAAAGAACGTCTTGCTGACTGCCTGGGAATTACTCCTGTTCAAGCCAGTCAATTCATAGAAAGTTTTATGCAGAAATATAAGAAAGTACATGAATTTACAAAGCAAACCATTGAGGAATGCCGAAATAAAGGTAACCCAAAGTCTGTAAGCATATTTTTGTTTATTAATCCGCGCTGTGTGACAGTGGTGAAGACAAGGATTTGACTTAACAAAAGTTCAAATAGTTATAGGACAAGAAAAGGGTTGGAATATAATTTCTTGGTGAATTGGGTTTTTTTCTCTTTTAACTCTAAGAGGAGCTGGTTAAACCTGTCTGCCTTTTCTCAGAAAGATGCTAACAAAATAAGACATCTGTTCTCAGAGTGAACCCTACTTAATGTCAAGTTACACCGCATCGTTTTGACGTATAATGTACTCCAACACACAAAAAAACCCAGGGAATCTTTTACTTAATAAATATGGTACATGGCTGCTGGACCGTGGAAGTTCAGCCATTTAGTCAAAGAGTCAATTTACAGAGCCAATTTTTTAAATGTATTTTTTCTTTGCATCAGTCAGAATTTATGTTCTTGAAATTCAGGTGGTATCTGTGATGACAGATGTGTGCAAAGCGCTTCTTGGAACCAGCAGCTGCAAACTCTTCTTGCGTCAAATTTGTTGTTAGTCTACATATTCATTTATATTTAGTGAATCCTAGGAGTGCAGTAATTTGGGTAAATATAGCTGCTTGAAATATTTTCTTTTAAAAGCTTATTAGTAGAACTGTCAAAATTGATTTGTTTCTTAGTATGGTATACAGTACTAAGACATGTTGCAGAAATAAACAGTACATTTGCAATGTACTGGAGGATGGGGCCAGACTCTTTTCAGTGGTGCCCAGGGACAGGACAAGGGGGAACGGGCACAAACTTGAGCATAGGAAGTTCCACCTAAATATGAGGAGGTACTTCTTTACCTTGAGGGTGGCAGAGCACTGGAACAAGCTGCCCAGGGAGGTGGTGGAGTCTCCGTCTCTGGAGACATTCAAAACCCGCCTGGACGCGTTCCTGTGTAGCCTGCTCTAAGGTGGCCCTGCTCTGGCAGGGGGGTTGGACTAGATGATCTACTAAGGTCCCTTCCAACCCTAGGATTCTATGATTCTATGAATGTAATATTACGCATCGTTGTATGGCTGAGTGTCATGATAGAAACATATAACTGATTTCTAGTCATGAAAATTAATAGTATTGCTTCTTTCTAGGGCTTAAAAATATACTGGAAGTATGAACTGTCATTGTGTCACACAGTTGCATTCCTTCCTTCACTAATATTGCTAAAGAAAAGTGAAGTTACTGAAAACCTATTTTTAGTTATAATTAAGCCGAATATTACATACAGCTAGCAAAATATTACACATTTGTTATTTATTTCTCTGATCTATTTAAAATAACGTAGCATTCCTTTTTTAAAAGGTGAGTGAATTTCAATACCCAAACCTCTGTGATAAAGAATTGGGTTTATGAGTTTAGTAGACAAAAGTGTCATAACTAATGTCCTTGATTGTCATCAAAACATGCTTGTCTAATTAGTACTTACTCCTCCTCTCAATCCCGTCTATCAACCATTGCTTTAGATTCCATCTTTCCAACAAAAACATTGCAACCTAGTGAGTTCATTATAAGGTAACTTCTTTTTACTTATCTGCAGTTCAAAGGTGAACAGCATCCACCTGGCTAGTATTATTTAGGTATTATTAATGTCTGATACTCCATGTAGACATGATAAACAGAGAAAAAATATTAGTTTGTGATGAAAATATTTTAATTAGTATATATGTTATGATATTGTTATTATTTGATGAAGTGATCAACATATAAAAAAGACTACTTTAAGACCTCATTCAAGTATGTGTTTGCAGATTAATCTTTGACCACAAAAGCACACTATATTAAAGATGGTATTTGTTCGGGGATGCTCATTAGCTATGGGCATTGCAAAGGTAATTCTTTTGTGGAAACATACCACATAGGTAAAAGGATACTACAGTAAACCTATTTTTCCCTGAGAATCCAACGTTTTGAGAATTCATCTTTAGATACTGTCCTTCTTAGAAAATCTTAGTTACATTACGAAGACTGATTTGCCAAAGAATATGCTAACCTCCAGATAATTCAGCTCCTTCAAAAAGTGGTTCTTTTGGTATCAGGGCTCCTGGAAATATACTAATTTGCAGAAAGCTGTATTAATTCATCAGAACCATCTTCATCCTCTGCACATAAGTCTGGGTATGTGTTGTCCATAGCAAGGTCATAACTTTTTGCTTGGAGAGGTCTCCTTACCGCATGTGCTTGCATATCTTGATTGCCAAAGAGGAGGTGAAGGTCTGTTACAGTCTGAACTTCCATGGTATCTAATAACAATTCATGGATAGTCAAGGTGGTCAGAAGTATAATGAAAGATTTTGTGAAGATATATTTTTAACATGGATGATTTTTCATTTTCATTAAAATAAAAAAATAGTTTTGAGGATAAGCTGAGTTAAGGTTTTGTGTGTGTTATTTTGACAAGAGGATCCTCACATTTCTTTTCCTCTCTCAACTCCTCTCATTTGCCCTCCAAAATACTTATTTTGGCAAAATACATCATTAGGCCTAACATGAAGCTTTTACTGTGCTTTCATGTGTTTCTTTTAAACTAAGAAAACCCACCACATTACACGTAAGAAAGTTTGGCAGTGAAAGGGACATGAAATACCGCGTAAAGAAAATGGAAAAAAAGGTATAACTTTGTGTGGTTTTTTTTCCCCAAAACCTATTTGATAATTTTGGGAAATACTCATTAATGATTTAATTGCTCTACAAATTGATTTTTCTTTGCTACTCCCAAGTAAACTATTCATTGCATGGAAAGCTCTAATTATGGCTGCCGATAGATAGCTAATTCTGCTAGGTATTTATAATTTCATCTCCCATAGAGAGAGTTTGATGGTATATTAGTAGACATTCCTAATGAAAATATAGCTTTAATGGACAGAACTTTTCCTTGTATAACATGTACTGATTCTCTGAATGAAATAATTCTTAGAACAAACATACAATAAGCATCTAAGGTTTAAATAAGAGGAGCTTTGACTATTTGCAGAGGGCAAAATATTAAATTGACTGAGGCAGCCCATAGTTACAAAAATCTATATTCAAAAAGAATTTTTTGATATTTAGTTTTAATCACTCTAAGAATACTAATTTCTATTTAAATCCCACAAGGTTATGTGGTTTCCATAATGGGACGTAAAAGACCACTGGCTAATATCAACGCACAGGATTACAAGCTACGCACTCAAGCAGAGAGGCAGGCTGTCAATTTTGTTGTTCAAGGTAAAAAAACGCCTGCCTACCTTCCCACTTGTCTACCCATCTCTTTATCTGTGTTTGGCTTTAGTGGACAACAACTCTGATAATCTCAAAAGAATGAATATTCTAGTAGTCTACTAGAGTAGACTAGAGAGTCTACTAGTGTAGACTACTGAGGTATGAGTTTTTCTATAAAAGAGAAGTTTCAATGATATAGTCTATCTACCTTGAAAATTGCCAGTGAACAGTGTTAGAAAACACAATGTTCTAATGCATTATAGTGGTCTGTGGTAGTTAAATATAGGTATAGATACAAACAGTGTATAGAGACAGTATCTAGAATTCAGTGCTTCAGTGATGTATTGTTATCTTAAAACATTTTCCTTTCTGGTTTTGATAGTTTGTTACTCCAAAAGGGTTTCTGTGATTATGCTGCTTCCATATTCCAGCTTTTATTTTGCAAGATAGCTTTAGTTCAAAAAAAGATACAATATTACAAGAATCGTGCATTGGTATTATTTGTTTTGAAACCCAACTCATTCTCTGTAAGGAACGTTCAGACTTAAATCTGTGGAGCGCAAGAAAAACCTTTTTTTTTCCACAGAAAAACATTGCAAATTTGCCATATAGGTTGGAAACATAAAAAATCAGCATAAAGTCCTCAATTATTAGTTAACTGATGCATTAACATACTCTATTTAAATTGCCTTGGTCTCATTTTTGTACAGAATTTAGCCATCTAAAGAAAAAAAACAACCCTGAGCTGGCAGTCTAAGACTGAGATCCGTTTACCAAGCCCCTTGGAATAATTATTTTTTTTTAATTGAATGATGCTGACAGGTTTTTCATTAAGCTATATTGGAAGCATACAATTTAAAGTCAAGTAAAAAGTGCTTTCTAGGTATGGTAATGGCATGCTTTTTATAAAGTGACTTGAATTTTCCTTTTGAAAGGATCATTTGGTTTTTTCTTTTTTTTTCCTTCCAAATATTAATTTTAGGGTTTCATTTTAAAAATTACTTGAGTATTTATGTCATGTTTGACAGTTCTTATAATTGGTAACTGAATTTAAGGACTGGCTCTGCAAGCATATATAAAGATCCAGAATTCTGATATATACTCTTGCTTGAATACTAGTTGTGCTCAAGTGGTGGCTGCCTTGCAGTATTAAGCTCCCCAATGAAGAATTTTAAAAGTATCCTTATAAAATCTGCAGCAAAGCTGGCATGTTTGTAGCACTGGGCAAGCCTGTGCAACCTTCTCCAGAGACTTGTGTGCAGTTTACCTGGGTTTCCATCCAGCTGGCCCTCTCCAGTTGAAGGCACATACACATTGAGCTAATGCAGGGAATCCTGCTGAGTGTACAGTGTAGCATTAGTAAAGCTACACGGCCTTCTGAGCAGCACTTGCTTACATCCATCTGTCCAAAGAGCTTGGAGCTGAGGCAGAACTATCACAGGACTGTCTACGAAACGCTCACTTGTTTGTAGCTACAATAATAAGATTGTCATATTTCATTGTCAGTTCAAATAATCATGGAGGACAAATCTGATGAAAAGTAGAATCACAGAATGGTTCAGGCTGGAAGGGACCTTAAAGATCATCTAGTTCCAACCCCCTTTGCTCTGGGCAGGGACACCTCCCACTAGACCAGGCTGCTCAAAGCCCCATCCAGCCTGGCCTTGAACACTTCCAGGGATGGGGCATCCACAGCTTCTCTGGGCAACCAGTGCCTCACCAACCTCAAAGTAAAGAATTTCTTTCTAATGTCTAGTCTAAATCTCCCCTCTTTCAGTTTAAAACCGTTATCCCTTGTCCTATCACTACAATCCCGCATAAAGAATCCCTCTCTGCAGTGTGACAGTTATTAAAAATTTGTAATATTAGAAGGTGTAATGAAACAAGGATTAAAATATTCAGTATTCCCAAATTTTACAAAACATTCATTCTAAACTACAATGATTTTTTACTTTCAGGGTTTCAGCTATGAGATAATATTTTAAGACTGTAAAAACTTTCTAAATTCTAAAATGTTTTATCACAGTTAGTGTACTAACTGCGTTTAATATATGTGGTTTATATCTTTTAATATACATCTATATATAATATATATGTGTGGTTTACAATTATATCTAATAGTCTAATTAATTTAAGCAGTTTGTGTTTTAGTTATGGTAGCAGCAACTGGTAGCAGAAGACTTCTGATGCATGACAATATTGAGAGGAATGTAGAGTTCCAGCTTTAACTTTCTGCAACTGGATTTTCTGCAGTTCTTTCATGGTGTTTATTCTATTTTTTGAATATTTACCAGCTCAGTAGTCTTTACCAATGTACAGCTTAATATTCTTCAGGTATAATTCAGCTCTACTGAACTGCACAGAGCAAACAATTTACTTTATTTTATCTTTTTAAAATTGTATTTATTTATTTTCATTTTTAAGTTATAATTGTGATAAAATCAACCAGGATATAATTATTTTCTCTTAAATGAGTTATAGAAAATATTTATTAAAATATATCAAAAAATCATATATCAGGAAAAATATTTTAAATAATTTTTAATGATTTAGTTTGTTATTTATTAATCTTACAATGTTTCACATATTACATGAATTGAATCTGCTAGTTTTGCAAATTCTCATAATTCAGAATCTTCAGATGTTTTTCATTCCTATGCCATAGTTCCAAGAAGAACATTTTCGTTCTGCATGCTTTAAATTAAAAACTTATGTTCTTTCATAGGATCTGCAGCTGATCTTTGTAAAATGGCTATGGTGGAGATTTTTACCTCTGTTGTCATTTCTCCGACTTTAACAGCCAGGTTAGTAATGAATAACTGCAAAACTGTTTGATTTTAAAACAAAATTAGTTGAAATTAATGTGTTTCTGGCATTTTAAACAACTGTAGAAATATCATGTATGCCTCTGAATCTTTTAACAAGTGAGGACTTGTGGGATGGTTCTATATGTTCAAAGTTATAACTTTTTGCTTAAATGGATGGATTTGTAAATCCATCCCAAGGCGATGAAGTGCCCTGGGGCCATTTAAACTCAGTCAGATCTAGTTCAGTGGTAGTTCCACATCTTTGAAATCAAGCCCACTGATCATATCCTTCCTGTATTTTGAGTCTATTGTACAATGGGAATTGAACATTCAATGGCCTGGGAAAAAAACAGGAATCAGGAAACCAGTGCTCAAGCAAAATAAATTAACATTTTTTATTTTCTGTATAGATGGCTTTCCCTTACTAAAGAAAAGCTAGATCATCATGCTTCTCTTCTGTTGTGACTGCTCGTAGTTGGGTAGGAGATCACAGAATGTCCTCAAGATTTTTATGCCACTGGCAGCAATAACGAAGTCTACTTTTCCTGTAATAAAGGATGGTGGGGGATGGTGCAGAGAGTTAGTGAGCATTTTTATTTGCTGCAGTAGAAAGATACTTTGAAGGCAAACACGCAGGAAACAACCCAAACAAATGTTCTCATATTTTGTAATGCTGTAGTAGACAATCCATTAGAACATGAATTTTTGCTTTTGATAAAAGCAGAGATAGCAGGTAGTGCAGAACATCAGTGTTGCTGTTGTCATCTGGAAGGGGAAATCATAAAAACTTAGCTGTAGCAATCATGCTTTAAGAACTTCCGTGGGAGTTTAAGTCACCACAAAGTAACAGGGTTTGGCCTTCCAAATGTACTTTACAATTATGTGTAATACCTAACCCTATAAATATCCTGTGTATGTGTCATTTACACACAGCAGCGTTGCCTTACTTGATCAGTGTTTCAAAATGTAATTTCTAATTACAAATATAAATTCCATGTGTTGAATTCAAGGGTAGAGTTGCTCCTATGCCAAAAATAAAACTTGTGCTGAGTAACACTCTTAAGTGTTCTTGCAACTTCCTGAGCAAAATACCGTTGAATTATTACCAAAAAAAAAAAATCTGAAATGGGAAATGGTTCTTAGGTGGAGATACTGCATGCATTCAGAAAATGATACATTAATACATAAATGTTGGATTATGTACTGTAACATGTTGTACATTTTAGGGCAGATTCTCTGTGCTGATTATAGTTCTTTCTGCTGCCTGAGTTGTACAAAGAGACCAGATTCTGTCAGCTGTGGCCTGGTTGAAAATTTCTGTAGCAGGTGTAGCTTGGAGTTAGATTAGCAATAAAACAGCTGCCTTCCGGGACAAGCAACTGACAGTCTTTAATGGAGAAGGCAAGCGGAGGTGATGAGAGGGCAAAAAACGTAATCCCTTCTGCAGTTCCTACGTAGCACACAAATCTTTAGGTTCAATAACTAGCTGTTTGTTTTAATTCTGAGAAATGCCAATGTTTTTTGCAACTAATGCTGTGTCTGATGAAGCCCATAAATGTTTTCTTCTCTAAACAGAAAATTTTACTTGTTGTCCTTTCTCAAAACTATTTCTTTTGAAGAAGTAGTGTCACCAAATGGCTAAGAAGGTAGCAGACACAAGGAAGTATTGAAGATTTACATGGTGAATTTCATTATGTTGTGAAAGCTTAGGAGAATGGCTACACCAGACATCAGAAAAGCATCAGGGTGTGTCCTTCTTACTCCTATCACAAATGTCACAGCTGGGAAAGACCAAGACTGCAAGGGCACCTAAAAGAGACAGACTGTTTCAAAATGTAATTTTGAACTCTGGCCAGCCATTAACAATTGGATGGCTTTGCTAAAGGAGAACCTTTTCATAGTCACTAATGGCTCCTTGCTGTAATATTTAGTAGGTACTTACAAGCCAGGCTTGTCAGAAAAGTACAATCAATGCCTTTATAAATTCTGTGAACACTCACCTGGCTGGGCAGTGACATTTGAAAGCACCACTGTGGTCTTGACAAAAGAATACAGGACTGAAACTTTAAAATTTTAGCTTCCACTTGTCTGACAGGTGACATTCAGATAGTTATTTTTTCAGTGGTCTGTTTCTTGATTTTCTTATCAATAAAGACAGGATAATGATCCTAACATCCTTTGTAAAGCACTTTGAAAAATATTGTGAAAAGGAAGTGTATACATAATTGGTGCTGTGGTTGTAGCAGTAGGAATGCATAGTTGCTCTTCCAAAATGAAAAATATAATCAATCTCCTATTATCATCACATCAGATCATATTCATTCCAAAGATAGCATACTACTATCTTTTATTTGATCTTCACCTCCATGTGAGGTTTTTTTTTTCCTATTAGAACTTCTAATTTTAGAAACAAGGTTTTCACTTTGAAGAGCATATCAAAGAGAAATATCTTTTATATATGCTTTAGAAGTGATTACGAACTCCACGTTTACACTGGGAGACAGTATCTCCTATAAGGCATAGTCAAGTAGTGGCTAATTCTCAGCATTTTGTCTTCCTTACCTTGGAAATAAAAAAAATAAATTCTAGATAAGGTCTTACAGGTTTTGGTGTTTGTTTGCAGGTATGTTTGCAGTCGTCTCCAGTGACACTACTGCATTCATTTTTCATACACTGTAAGCTGTTCATCTGTTAGCAAGCTCTCACCCAACAGTATGAAACTTAATTTTTGTAGGACTAGTAGTCAGTAGATTTTCAGTTATTGTTTGCATATGTGATATTGTATGTGGAAGTTGGGGAAAGGTAATCAAGCTACATTTTCATGATGCTTCATCAGAGAGGTCCTCTTGATGAAACAGTGTATTCCACTGTGACTGATAAATGGCTGTTCTACCAACCAGCATCTCATTTTTCTTTTTGTATTTCTTCATCTTTTAATTCAAATGCCAGCCTAGCAACTTGTGCTGTTGACAATAAAAAGTCAATTAATTACTTGGAAAGAATTTTACAGAAATGGGGCACAGTAGCATGTGATAAGGAACTGATATTAGTATGGGTTAGCTACTGGCATCAGTGTTAACATCTCTGCATTTTGTGTGGCACTGATGACTAATCAAAATGATTTCTTCAGAATTCCTCCATATTACCTAGATCTCTGTTAAGATGCTGTTCTGCCGCTGATGGCGAAGTTACTTACTGAAAATGCACTGCTGACATAAATTATTCAAGTTCCAGCTTTTACCTGTCTGATACAATTCACAGAACCTCCACACAATGTTTCCTGCAGGCAGCTGATAGTAAAGAAACTTCTGAAGTGAGATCAAGGCATTTAGTAGCAGCTGAAGGAAAAGTCTATTGAATTGATGAGAGTGGAAAGGTACTTGGTGAACTCAGATGGACAGTGGTAGTTCTTTTCACTGTTTAGAACATCACTGCAGTGGCAGACACATGGAAACTTGGTAAGAAAGGAGAATGCTCGCAAATTGTGGAAGAATTGATGCCTATATATCACTTTGCAATCTGAAGATGCACTGATGTTACCCAAAGTCTACCTGGTGCTACATGGACTTCTCAGAAAGTCATTAAAGATGATAATATGCAAATTAAATTTAACAAGTCTACAGAACTACTGAGTAATTTGGTGTGAATCCAGCAGTTCTGCTTTCTCACCAATTTATTGTTCCTTCAGCACTGGACCTGTGCCACAAACCCACAGCTTTACTTCTCAGCATGTCCGGAGCCTAGTTAAAGACACAGGTTCAACCACAGGGCAGATATAAATGAATGGCTCCTCCCAAAAGGAAGAGCCACAAGCAAATGAAAGGAAAAGGCATGATCTTATTTGCTTGGTCTCAGCTGCTTTTCCATAGCGATGGATGTTGGAGGTTTTGTATGTCTCCCTCAAGGAACAAACACTTCGATCAAACTAATGATTTTCTGAGTTGGTGAACTGCAAACGCAGCTTGCTTCTTCACAGATAGCTAAATTAGTTAGAAACAGCCCTAATCGTCCCAGGAACAATCATTGTGTTACATGACCTGGATTTTTTTCAGATACACATTACGT
>VXBO01012685.1:8897-48236 GCA_013400135.1 Rhinoptilus africanus
AAAAATAATCAGTTACAGGTACCTTGTTGTCAATAAAAGTCAGCAGTAAGAATTTCTGAAGCGCAATCTGTTATCCAAACACAGATGTTTATGGCAGATCAGATGAATTAGACTTTATCAGCACCTACAAAGGGTTCATAGACTGGCTGCTTCAGATGTGAATACCTACCGTCAGAGGAATGCCATCTTTCCACACACACAGACTTCTCCGAAAGATTTCTCCTCATGACTCTAGAGGAAACCAAGGTGATCAGTTCAGATACTGTGTTTAAAATTTAGATATCTTGATTTAGGCAGATAGATCTCACTGAACTGGCTTTCAGAAGATGGTAGATGCTCCTTTGAGGCCAAGTAATACACGGTTCCTCTTTACTGAGTTGCAACAAAGTAATCCAAGGTACAAAAGAGCTAAACTGGGTACTGACTGGAACACAGAATTTCATGTAGGTAGGTCATATTGCAGAGGTACATGGATAACTTAAAGAGGTCTGGCTTCACTGTCTCAAATATCTCTTTTCTGAGGAATCACTGGAACAAAATTTTGGGATCATGAGACTTCCTGACAAATCTGTTTTGAGATGTAAATTAGTTCACGTACTTGCAGCCATGCGTGCGTAAGAATATTATTGTAGATGTTTCCACTTGCTGTTTAGTGTGACAGATTTCATCTGCTTCTAAAAGTTCCAGTAGTATATCCCCATTTCTTTCTATTGTTCTATTACTTTATTATGTGATATTGATTTTTACTATTTATTTCAAATAAATGGTAACTAACTACCATCTAAAATTCCATGGTAGTCAGCAGCAAGAGTAATCAATACTTAGCTGATTTTTATTATTGAGTAATACTGATTATATTATTTATTATGGTAGCAGTGACAGTGATTACTGAGTACAAAAATACTACAAATGTCACCCATAGTGTACTAGGTTAATTCTTACTGCCAGAAGTGTTTAAAATTAGCATTTTTCCTCAGTGTTTCAAACACATTCTCTCTACATCCTCATGCGTGAATCTCAAGTGGACTCCTCAGTCCATAGAAGCAGTACATCGAAGTCATGTAAAATAAGGTATGATAAAGGATGAAAGTCAGAGAATATACAAGAGCAGGACTTATAAGTGACACCAACCAAACCATATTCTACAAACAAGACAGCTGGACAGAGACACATAATGCGGTAATATAGCATTATTTGAGAAAAATCAGGTACAATTGCTTAGGAAAAGATGAGATAACCTATTTCAGGAAGGATGTTAGTATATCACTGTAAAAGAGGATCCCCTGTAGACAGAATAAAGAAGACAAATTAAGCTCTAGGCACTACCTGCCTCTCCTTCTGTTGGAGAAACAAAGGCAAGCCTCAACAGCAATCCAGATCTACAGCTTTGCAATTTAGAGATATCTACATTTGTGATCACTGTTTCATAATTATGAGGTATTGCAGATGGTTTGTATTCAGCAATATGTATCTAATAACTCTAGCACTACCAAAGATGAAGTTATCTCCATCTATGTAGTCAAAGTTATTTACGAAGCCTTGCAAATATCTTATCTGATTATACTTGTCCCACAAAATTCTCCTAAATGCACTTCAGCAACATGGTCATTATAAAATGAATCTATGTTTGACCTGCATTCAGCCTTTTCTAATAAGTAGTTTTCTGACATATGCTCAAAGCTGTTAGGTAATAATAATTTGCATGTCCCAGACAGAACTGTCTGAAAGTGGTCATGTCCACAACTCTGTAAGAAAAGGGTGACTAGATCAGTCAGAAGGGAAAGATTCTATGCACTTCGTGTAATGTTCTGTCTTACATTTTGGCATTTAGCATCTCAGTCTGTCTTCTTCATCTGATAGAATAGTATGAAGGATGAAAAGAGGAAAAGGTTGTTTCAGTCTCTCCAAGTTGTCCTGTTCCCAAACCAATCCACCTCATTCTTCCAAAGATATATTTAAAGCTCATGTTTGGTTGGGAGGGTTTTGTTCTTTGTCAATCATCAGTTCTCAAAAGGTAATCCAAAAAGGTAAAAGCAAAAAAGATCAAGGTAGGATTGCTACTTCAGAGAATCACTGTTGGCTGCAGCTCCCGACATTAACACAATTTGTTTCTAGAAGTGAACTCAGTTTCAGTGAGCCTTTGCCTAGGGGTGAGGACAGAGCTGTTTCCCCAGACCACCATCAATGAGGCTCAGGGTTTTCCATTCTATTTCGTCTATCCTACTCTAATACTTCTGACAGAAGCAGCAGGACAGGACTAATTAAGTCAGCAAGACTGCATTAATCTCATGTTTCCTAATTGCCATTTGAACAATCCATGGCTGGCAATTGAATCTCCAGCCAAGGTGCAAGGAATAAAGGCAATTAAATAAAAGACATTTCTTCTACACACATAATGATATTCTCTCATGTATCGCAGGCTTTGTATGAAATATTAGAACACAAACTTGGTAAGGAACAGCAGAAGCCTTTCAAATAACATGCAGAGATTCCAGTTCGTTATCAGTATTTTAAAATAATATTCCCCATAGGCTTACATATCTTATCAGAGGGTTCACCATTTGGATACAAAACACCCAGAATTTTAATTATATTGAATACACAAAAATAAACTTATCTATCATTATAGCTTTGCATTATTCCATTTGCTTCCTGATTTGTAGAAGAATTCAGATTCTGCAAGTGAATAGTATAGAATGCCATCATGTTTCAGGAAAGGTAGTAAGCCAAATATAACAATCTAAGATTTAATCAAATTACAAATAATTTAAATACAAATATTTAAATCCAAAAAGTCTTAAGTTCACTGCATAGAAATTGTGATTCTAGCAAGGTACAAAATCCCCATTAAACCAAAAATTTTGGACAATGTCATATCTTCATCAGAGCTACTGCTATGGGCCCCTCCTTTGAATACCAAAAAGACGTTTTTAAACATTTTAGTTTTAATATAATTTTTAATTTGGTTTGAATAAGTTTCTTTCATGAATTCAGGAGTATGTAAATGCAGCTACAGATACATTTTTACAAAGAGAATGTAAAATTAAGTAATCTCCTTACCATGTGCAGGCAGATTAAAACTGTGAGAGAATTCAAAATAGAGGGATTTACGGATCAAGGGAGAGTTTGTGTTCTTCCTCCAAACAGTTTTATTTTAGTAGTTTTACCTCTGATTTTATTTTCTTCATTAAAAAAAATAATAATTGAGACCAATCATTATCTGAAATTCATGTTGAAAACCTATGTAACAAAGAGGCATGCCCAGAATGAACAGAATGGAATACTTAGTCACTGTGGTGTAGGGATGGAAACACTGTTCTCCATCTTATTTTCTGTCCTTAAAAGGTCTGTGTGTAGGTCTTCAAGCTGCAGTCCATGTGACTGAAGAGAATTTTCTGTAGTTCCTTATCTATTATTGTGTCTAATAGTTCAATGTAACTTGAAGTTTTCCAGGATTGGAATGCTGCTAATAAGGAATCCCAATTCTGTAGATTCTCCTGTTTCAAATGAGTGTGTGGACTAATGCAGTGTCTCCAAGATAACTGAAAAGCACATTTACAGCAAAAGAAGGGATTTGATAAAAAGGTACATTTCACAATCTAAGTAAATTCTGAAATACAGAGCTCTCTTTTGTGTATACAAAAATATTGACAATACGCACAAATGAAAAAATCTCAGAAGTTCATAACTGCCTGATAATCTGAACAATTTAAGGAAGATTTAGAAAAATATTGGATACTGGACCATTCACTAACAAGGTGAAATTGAATTAATCTCAGCTTGGCAAATGTGTTTCTCTTAGTTTTACAGGAAAAAACCTCCTGAACCAGGAAAAAATTACTGCAAGTCTCTACTGTGCTTCATAAATTACTGTGTTTAAAGAAAAGAAAAATGAAAAACCACAAACACGTGGAACATAAAAGTAACTTCCTTTACTGTTCTCTGCTGAGACCCAATTTCACAGAGTCGTGTGATTAAAATGACTCATTTTAGTAACTTGGAAACCTAATTTTGGAATCTGCTAAGGATCTTGGTTCTTAATTGTTCACTCAGCCCATTTTGTATTAATAATCTACCAGATCTGGAAAACAGTTATAAATTACCAAGTCCAGACCAAAATAGTCCCATTTTTATGGTGTGAATTCATGTTTGTTTGACATGTTGTCAAACATCCCTTCATGTGGATGAAGGGAGCAAAAAAAGGGATGTTCTTGCAAGAGATCAAGCCCCAAAGCTTTGCATTTTGCATGCATGAAGGGGAAAGGAACAAACGGTTTCATGGTGTTTTAGTAAATGATAATAAATCCAGTTCCTACAAAAAGTGGGAACCAGTCTTTCCTCACCAGTGGGTGCATCCTTTGAAATCACATCCACTGCCCAGAGTGGGCACACAGAAAGAACAGGCCACAGAAAATATGGGTTCAATAAATATCTACCAGATAACACCATTCTGCTTCTGAATGTTGATTGCCCAGGGGGAGTTCCCCAAAGGACGCTGTCTTCCTCAGCCTTTCCCTCTCACTCTTTCTCCCCAGCACAGAGAACAGCACAAGCTTTATTCTTAGAAGTAATAAATGAACCTGAAGGATGCTCTGCCGAGCCATACAAAATTAATTAGGTCGAGGACTCGGGTGGCTGCAGGGTGACTGTTACACTGACATTTTTAAGCAGACTGTCTGTAGCACAGCAGCCCTGCTGTGCCATCCCAAAGACAAGCATTATGGGACATGTTCATCAAATCACTGAGCATAATCGTATTTCCTTTTATAACTGTCATGGCCTCTTTCCTGCATGCTCACTCCTCTCTCTTTTTCTTCTGCATTATATTTATTATTATTATTTTGCCTACAAGAAAAGAAAGGTTTCTGAAATACTGCTTCTTTTCTTTTGTGCAACAGCTCCCTCTAATGTTCTCTCTCTTTTTTCCCCACTATTTCCTGATGGAGAAAAATATTTTTTCAAGTTGTACTTACAATTTGATGAAAGGAGGTTTTTTGGCCATTCTTCTGTGTTCTGAATACATGAATATCAAAGCTCAACCTGACAAGAATTATGTCTAGAGACTTTATATTCGTCTAATTAATAAGCTTTATCAACAGTACCAAAAAATTACGATGTGATTAAAAAGACCATAAATACTACTGAAACTGTCTTCTTTTGAACTACTTTGGGGCTTCTCAATTTTTCAAAGATTTATATGTGATTTTATGGTAGTGACTGACTCGCTGGTAATTTATTTATTTATTTTGTTCCAAAAAAAGCTGTCTCTGAGTATGTGTGCAAATACCTGAACTGACTAAATGTTACTTGACCAGATTGGTTCATAGATATGCAGATGTGGTGTTCTGACCTCTCTTTGAGAAACCTATGAATAGTTAAGTGCTGGATTAAAAACACAAAAAAACAAACAAACAAGTTCATGTACAAAAACACACAAAAAAAACAAGCACAAACATACCAACTACTTGGGGCCATTAAGTAACGGCAATCAAACTGCAGACAACAGAAACAAGACAGGTCATACATGTATGGGAAAATTAATTTGGAAAGAGCTGTAAAAGAGAGGAAGGTAGACAAACCAGTTGGTATGAGAAGCAAAGTGCTGTGAATGAGTGCTCAATTGGATCAAAAAATTTCAAAAGCAAGGAGGCCACTGCTGTTACCCAGGTCAGTCTCTTGCACAGAGTACGTCCTAGATCTGAAGGAGGCATATTTCTTCTCCCCAGATACAGAGTTTCCAAATACTGTGGTTGTGGTTGCTGTCAAACAAACACTGCTGTTCGACAACCTGTGTCTGTGACCACCCAATGTAATAACATCCAATCTCTTATTTCAGGGTGTGAAGGCTTTTCATGCCCAGGAGTGTCAAAAAATCCAGTTAACATTTGGCCATTCAGTGTGAAGGCTGTTTCAAGGACAGTTACACATGAGCAAGTAGCTACAGTAGCCTAATGGCCAAAATTCAGAACCACCACAGCACTTAGCAATTAATTAGTATTCTTACTAAAAAAAAACTTGGTACAGATCTCTAAAGTTTGATGGATCTACAGGGTCAAGTTTCACATTAATTTTGTTTCAATTAAGATTTAATCTTATTTTTTGCATTTATTTTGCAAGGGTGTTTTCAGGAAAAAGTAGGAAGAGTTTCTGAAATTTAAAATAATCTTTAAAAATGTAAAAAGCACACAAAGTCAGTGTTTATGAGTTATGGCTAAAATTTCTTACTGGTTATTTTTTTTGCCTGGTTTTAGGAACCCCAATTTGAAGTGCTGGGGATATTTTAACTAATAGGTAAAAAGAAGCCTAATGACTAGTATATTTTAATAAAATAACTTGTTTTAATTGTGGAAAATAAAATTTTGTTATTAAATCAAGAGATCCATAAGCTACTCAATTGCGAGTCAAAGCGACTAGTTATTTTTACAAACTCCTACCATCATAAATGTTGACATTTTCATTCATGTCAATATTGTTGGATCTCTTGATGTCAGTATGACAATTTAATGTTAACCAGAACAAAAATCCACATGAGAGTTCAGACACAGCTACATGAGAGTCTTTGAAATTAAATTTCTGGCCATCATGCATCTGTAAACATAACTGCCTCTTGGAGATGCAAAGTCTCCAAAAACTAGTAAGAAATATATCCCAGAGTGAGAATTTATATTGACTAAGAGCTTAAATTTACAACCATAGAAAAGATACAGATATTTATAGCCATATTAGAGCGGTGAATATAAACCTGTGGGGGGAAAAAAAAAAACCAGATAAATATTGTTAGTTTTATTTTAGCAGTGAACAGAAAAAAAAAGTATCCTCTATATTTTCTGTGCTCTGCAGGGCTTCCCAGGCGATATGTCTGTGTCAGCCAGGTACCAGCTCTCACCAGGGACAAGAACACTTCTCAGTTCCTGTTTACGACTTCAGATTTCTCACCTGCTTAGCTGCACACTGCAGATACAACGTCGGCTCACACATTTTAATTACACAGGAAGCCAGTTCTCTCAGGGCCTCACAGGGCTCCGCTCAGGTGGTGCGATAAAAGGCTGGTCCCCATGCAAGGTGACAGGGGGAGCCCCAGGGGCAGAGGGAGCCCTTAGTGCCACAGGACGACTCTATGTGGCAAGCTGTGTATGTTTTAATATAAGTGTGTATATATATGAATTGTGTGTGTGTGTGTTCAAATGCCTGCTGGGAATACATGCACAGCCTCTGTGCTGGCTGGACCTGGGGGCTGCAGCTGCCCCCCCTCTGCCAGACTACTGGCTTCAGCAGCCCCCATCAGTATTTCATATTTTGCACCCTCAAAGCACTAACAGAGGAACCACATTCCTATTGAGGGAGGGCTTGTTATTTTATGGAGGAAGCCTTTGAAGATCCACCAGCTCTCCTTTCCTGAGCAGATTTTGTTTGTATTCTTTTTCAGATAGCTGCCTCAGCCTTTTCAGTATGCACTGTGATGCTAAGCTTAGCTGGATGAGTGAAATAAAAATGGCTACCTCTGCACTTACTTTGTAGAGAGATACATTCTTTTCTTTTCCCTCATACTGGAATTGAAGAAAATATGTGAAAATAACATCGGCAGAATAAGATCCAAGATGTCTGAGCAAGTTAACAGATAAGACTGTGCATTTTTTTTCATTCATCTATTAGACAGCAACTACCCTGCAGTAAAGAAAAGTTATATATGTTGAAGTTCAGCAAGACTTTTCTTATTTACTTTTTTTAATGAATTACATATTTTTTCTTGACTTGCAGTGAACTTTTGCACAATCTTTTTATGAATCAGCATTTTCTGTAATGGGAAAAATGTTTGTTGAATTTACAACTAGCTGCAGCCAGCATAAATGCTAATGCTGACACCTGATGTGAGCTTCAGACCACCTAAGCAAACAATATAACACACCTGCTTACAAATCCACATTTGGAAGAATGTTCTGGCTATAGGCAACATTGTGCAAAGTACTACAAGAAGGATTAGTGGGAAAGTTTGTGGAAATACCAAGATTCAAGAGAGCCTGGCAATTGTAAAGAGTTTTTCTAGTGTTTTAGAGAAATAGTTTAAGCATAAATTGATTAATAACCTCCCCACAAACAGCCTCTCATGAAGCCAGTAATCAGGAAGCAGCTCTCATGAAAATCTGTTTTCAAGATGATTTTGGACCTCTCCAAACTGAGTGTCTGCCACATGGGTTCTGTTCTGGCAGGTTTCTGTGTCATCATGAGCAAATGCTGGTGGGGTTATTCACAGTGACTAACATTAGGCAGCTATCTCGGGCTGGGTCTGTCCCAACAGGCAGGGCAGCACAGCAGGAACTGTGTTGGCTCCCAGTGCCGATACCACCCACAGTTTGGAGACTTTACTTCAGATCATTAACACCTCCTGGCAGCTAGAGCACTCCTGGGACCTGTCTTTGGGATAGTCTCAACTGAAACCCCAAGCCCTCTCCTTTCTGCAAAAGCATGGCAAGGAGGGGAGATGAGGAAATTTATTTCAAAAGCACTTGCTGACCCAAAGTACAATGCTAATAGAGACACCAGATTAAATTACCAGATTAGGGACCTGAACAGGGAAAGGGAAAAAAAAAAAGACATTATTCTGGCTCCTTGTCCCCTTGGAGGAAACTATAGAATGACTCTTTTAATTTAGCAGCTTAAACCAAATGGCCAAAGGTGATGCTGTAAGTACCCTTCCTGAGCTCTCTGAGGGTTCTACTTTTCAATCAGGATGAAAATACTTTTTCTTTTTTTCCCTTCCCTTTTTCTTTGTACTCTGTTGACTTCCTTGTTGACATAATATTCTGCAACTTCTAGATAATACTTGTCACACATAAATGTGCCTAAAACATAAGCAAGGCATTATGTCTCTTTACACTGTATCTACATTAGCACTCTGTTATATCTGGACACTGATACCTGCATTAGCTGTCAGCTGGAAGCTTTTCTGTCTTCAGAAAAGCACACCACATCAGGTCTGCTTCAAATCTGTTATCAGCAAAATCCCTGTAAACTTGCTTTTCTCTGAATGTAGTATTCTCCAAATCCCACTTTAGACAACAGACAGGATGAGCTGAACAGAGGGAGGCTTTAGGCAGTTGGCTCCTATTGTTGCTAATGCTGCTGCTGAAATAAAAGTGATGTTATCATCAGATGCGGTTTTCAGCAGAGTGGTTTCTTTCTAGCTGCTTGAGTTTAATTGTACATCTTCCCACGGAGGTCAAAGGACCAAAAAGATCTTGCTTCTGATTCTGACACATCATTTCTTCAGGCACAGGAGCATCCTTATTGCAGTGTCTGCAAACTGCAGTTTGTGCAGTTCCACGTACACTCTCACTGCATTGTTCATATCATAATAAAAATAATAATTACTGCTACATTTAAATAAGAAGCTTGTTGCTGAGAAGCTGCCTTGGGTATTTTCTGAATGTGGGACTCTGTGTACTACCCATAAGAATTGGACTGCTGCAAGGAAATGAGTAAGATAAAGCAGTACACACTGAAAAGCGGTGTAAGTGATATTAAGGCACCCCTACACGCTTCACACAGATCATCTCACAGCAGGCAAGCATGCTGTGGGACAGGTGGACTCAGTACAAACAAGCGAAAACGATATCTACAAATACAATCTGTAAAAGGAAGACATGAGTATATGAGCAAGTAGCTAATAAACAATATGCCAGTGAAAGCAACATCAAAATATACAGCATTAACATTAAGCTTTCTGTAACCAATCATTTTGGGATGTGTTTCAGATTGGTTTTGGATGCCTATTAGCAGAGTCAGAATTGAGAAATATACAGGAAAAACATGATGTCAGGATGGTTTCAAGCTAATTTCATATGTGTTTGAAGAATAAATGTAACTGTTACTGTCATAACCTAGGAATTAAGAAAAAGCAAAGGAAGCCACCTAGTACCACTTATAAATGTTTTGCTCCACCTAGAGAAATTAAACAGCAGCTGTAGCAAGACAAATAGCAGAGAGATGTCTCTAGGAGCTTCCTGAACTCTAACTTGCCATTAAGTTTGGCAGACCCAATAAAAATCCGGCACAACCAATGTCCAGCTATTTCGCCTGAGAGAGTAAGAAAAGACATAGTTGATTAATATAATTGTCTCATACCTCATTAGACAGCTAACCCTTGCTGTACATTCAAGACTTTTTACCAGGTATGTTCTGGCACCACATCAAAGAATCATTTTCTAAATATAATGCACTGTATAAACACTGTTGGCTTCAATTTTTATTGTTTCCCGCAAGGTCGGTGTCCAGTGTTTCTCCACACAATAATAGGGAATCTTGTCACTTTACTTCTGCCCCTCTAATTGCCACTTCCTCCTCTACACGTATGAATTAGGAATAAACGCATAATAAAGGAAATGGGGAGTTTAAAGTAAAATTTTAAAATTTACAAATGTTAAGAAGTTTTAAAAGAAACTTGTTCTATATCTTTGGAATGAGTTATTCACACAGTTTTGTACGGATCTGGCAAACAGGTCGTTTGGATTGTAGTGTGGAACAAAGCCATACACTATTATGAAAGAAAAGACTAAAACTAGAATAACTTAGAGCATTACTGGCTACTGCTACCAAAAACCCTTTTATCAAATCAACCTTTCCAAAAAAATGTAGAAGTTAGGTTTTGCTGAGAAAATTAAGATCAGTGACGTCAATGAGGTTTTTGTGATTTGGCAGTTTGCAATAGATGAAGCTCAGTAATCAGTGGATTTTGTCTAAAATAAGGAACCATGCACTTGAAATATATCTTGAACTTATGTTTTTTAAATTTGGAATAGTTAAGGATTTTCATAATCTGCCCTGCTTTATAGCTTTTTGTTCAAATTTAGCAGAATACTGCGCATCAAAAAATCAGTTCCTTTTGTACAGATGCAAAAATCCTCTGCTGAATTTGCATAACTAAGTTTATTCTTTCCGCATACTTTTCTTGGAAGCTTTTCTCGTCAGTGAAAGAAAATACCTACAAAAAGTGAGAAAAAGCTTATTATATAGACCATATCTGAGTATATCTGAGTATCATCCCCTTCTAAGTGAGTTTTTATTTGCATATGCAGTTAAAAGATTGTATATAAAGGGACTTCAGTTTTGATATTCAGATAAATACAATCCTTGTTGTTTAAATTCAAGGAGTTTTTAATTAAATTCTGACTTCTCCTTAGGGCAAAATAAACATAATGGACATACATCCTTCTGTGCTACTGAACTTCCTAAAAACATTTCATGGGTAGTCATGCAAAGTTGTTATTTTTAATTTTTGTCATCCATCTGCAGCCCTCTAAAATAGTGAACACTAAATCTTAGCACTTCCCTATGGCTCAGGACTCTGAACCAAATCGCATCCTTTCAGGCTTGTGCATGAGTCTAACGCAACTTCTTTTCATTTTGCTACTGTAGGCAGTCTATCGTATCACAAAGAGACACACAGTATACTTCTTGGTAAATTTAAGAACTTATGTGAGGAATTAAAATTTCCTTCAGACCGGTACATTGCATTATTAATGTTGGGTATGATGAAAGTAACTTAGGGCCTGATCTACAGAAATTGGATCTCATGTTATGGTAGTCTTCCAAGAGGTATCAGCTTCTTCACATGAATATCAGAGGAAAAAACAATAATCTAAAGATATATATTCAAAGAACCTGTAATGTTTCAGGTTATATTTATGTAAGAGTAAATAATAAAGGCATGTCTTTACTAGAGACAGTAGGCACAAACTGAAATAAGAGAAATTCCTTTTAAATTGTTTTAAATAGGAGAAAAAATCCTATTACTGTTATCTCTGTTAAAATACAGACATATTTAAAATAAAATTTAAAAATAAGTAACAAATGCACAGCAGCAGGAAAATAGTAGATAAAATAATTTAATATTATTAAAAGAAAACATATAAACTGTTGTGCTTACACAATTTTGTAGGATCAGCTACAAATCCTTTTCAGGCACTTGTAAAAAAAAAAAAAAAAAAGAGAGGATACTTTAAACCTTAAATGTAAAATTAAATTGACCTGAAGATATATAAAACAAAGTGCTGTTGCACCTAAGTCTGCTGTAAGCTTTGATTCTTATTTTGAATAACAGCCTTGCGGCTTAAATATTCTAGTGGCCTGGATATACACTTATTCTCAGAGATTTCTAGAAGCAGGACAAGAAGAGTAGATTTGGTTTTCTGTCAAGTTTCCATTGGAAAAAAAAAGTGTGATTCAATGTAACAAGAAATAAGGTGGATTAATTAAATTATTCAGGGAGTTTTGAGGGATTCAGCACTACTGATGAGAGTGAGGAGCCCTTTGCTTCAGAAGAAATTGAAACTCTTTACTTTAAATTTAAAGTACTTGAACTTACTACTCTTTCCAGCTACCAAACAGCTTTTTATTTTGGTGCTGGGCAGTAGACTTGTCTCTTAATTATGTTTTTGCAGCTTCATCAGTCAAGCAAGTCAACAGAATGGTCCTGAGGTACAACTTGTTTGCATCTCCCTCAGATGGTACCTACGGGTCAGTTCTCAAGCATTCAATTTAATTTGAATTTCTATGAATTTCATCTCCTTCCGGACTTTGGTTCTATTTCTGCAAAACGGAAAATGACAAACTGGAATTTAAAGTTTCCATTCTTTTTTTTCCCCCCCCTCTTTCCTCTCACCATCCCTCACCCCAAACCCAGGAACTTCTGTAGTTTCTTTCCTATCTCCAAAAATCTTCAGCAATTAAGCTGCACAACAGATTTTGAGAATTAGGTAAACATATAGCAGACAACTAATGCCTGGCATCTCTGGGAGACAGATGATCAGGCATATAAAGGTTAGCTTTCCTTTCCGTGTGGCAAGCTTTATCAGATCTGATGAGACCCATGAAGCTTTGAAATTTGACTCTGCTACTTATACAGCCTTGTGCTATGCAATTTAGGCATTCCTTATAATTCTAACTGTCACCATCTGTCATGGCAAAAAGAGATAATATTTGACAAAACTCTACAGTTGCCATTTTGATAGTGCAGAAAATAGAAAGTGGCTGTTATATACTTGTGATACACTAATTAAAACACTTCCATTTAATTAAAAGTTTTGTCTTAGAATAGAACTTCAGTCTAGAAACTTTTCAGAATAGAAAAGTTTTGTCTTTAGCATAGATCATTTCCACACCCAAAATTTTGCCATATGTTTCAGTTAAAGTGTTCAAAGGAATAATTCAGTACTTTAAGGATCTTATTCTCTTGCTGCTTGGGAGGTATTTGCTTCCTTTTCTTTCCTGACCCAGTGAAAGCATTTATACATTTTGATTCTCTTGTCACCTTGCTTGGCTGGAGAGAGGTACTTTTGTCACCCACTTTCCATTTATTTCCAAGTGCTATAGTAATTATTTAATAATTTTTTTTTTCATTCTTCTCACCAATTTTAACAACAACCAAAAAAAAATAGTCATAATAAATGGTTTGAATTTGTGACTTTCTTCTTCTGAAGCCCTGAATTTCTCACTGCATTATTCATTGCTTTTTGCTATTATACCCTTAGATATGGCCCTGGTAGATACTTCAGAGTAGAATTACTCAAATTTTAAAATGTACATGAGGGAGAAAGAAAAGAAATATAACAAGTCTTTTTTTTTTTTTCCCTAGACTCAAGCCTGAATACTCAATATAGTGTCCTATATTACGTCTGTCACAAATATAAATGTGTTTTTCAGGAGAAAAGTTTCTTGGAATGCTTTACAAAGTAACTCATATAAGGAAAATGTACCCAAACTGCCCTGACATTGCTATTATACCCTCTATTCATGAAGAAGGTATAAAAATGATAGTCATATACATTTGTGTTTGGACACCAGTAAAACCGGAAATACTAGTCACCTAAATTCTTATTTCTCATTACTGTTTATTGCATTTTTTTCTGTCATAGGGAAGAAAGGCAACCGTAAAAAAGAGGAAACATACTATTTGACAGGTCTCTTCACAGCCCGTCTTCCGTTAGTTTGGAAACAGAAGGTATCCGTGGTAGCTCCACTTCAAAAAAGCCCCTTGCATCTTCTGGCTGTTATCAGTACCATCAGCTTTTCTGTGGGCAGGAAGGGGGTCGCTGGGTTCCCCCCCTGGTGCCAAATGTGCTCTGCAATTAAAGCTGGACCTGCAGCAGCACACAGCTGTGTGTAGCTGATGTGCACATTTTCAAATCACGTGCATTACGTTCCTCCCAGGGAGAACAATATTTCCTGAAAATAATCCGAACAGACAGAGCAAGTAAATCCTATATGAATCAAATCTCCTTATATTATCACACACTCAAGAAAGACTGAAGAGACCAAGCTGCAGCTTTCAGTGTGTGGAGTTGAACCATTTGATCAAAGGATATAGTCAAGAAAGGAGCAGCTTTGACAAGCTTAATTCCAGCCTTGAGATATTATCAGCCACTGTTTGGTATTTGTAACGATAAACTTGCAGAAACCGAGAAAAGAAACTGAAAGAGTCTGTCTGCTTTAATTTGAAGCAGTTTTAAAGAAATTTCACAGTATTTGCTGACCTCTAGTGGACAGAGTTACATTTGCATGTCTTCCGAATGAAAGTCGATATTCTGTATCTATTTTCAGGAAAGACAGCAAATAATCGAATTCTGACCATTTGGTTAATTATTTCACAAACTAATCCCCACCTCCCAGATTTGAATATCCCCTGGTAATTGCCAACCTGCTTAAACTGAAATTATTCCTTATAAAAAGTCTGTATGAAAAAAACCTAATCCTAAAACAGAATCATTAACAAATGCAATAACAAAACCAGCTCAAACATATTAAGAAATGTAAAAGCTCAGGCTGCTGGTTCCCATTGTTTCAAAATTGAACTTTAAGGATGCAGAAATCATGTTCAAATTTTCTAAAATAACTTTTCTTTACCAGGGTAACCTATGGCATTTTCTAAGGAATGTCATCTTAAAAATCGTAGCCATCAAGTACACTGTCATAGTACCATGTGATGTTTTCTCCTGTTTTAGCACTAGCCGTAGTGTAAGCAATCATGTCAACATAGCATTGTACTGAATTATAGTGTCTCCTGTAATTTCTTTGATTAGAAATTACACGTCTTTCCTTATGCATTCTATATATGAAGACTCTTTCTTCTCCTCCCAGTTCTCTCCTGTTCCTTGATGGGTCTCTCTCTGTCTCTTACCAGGAGTATAAAGTACCTTTCCTTCACCTGCACTCCACTACAGATACGCCCTGCGGAGCTTGGGGTGAAAGATCAGGAAATTACCTTCTCTTCATTATTATAACATAACCATTATTTTATTGTTTGATTATTCAGAGTAAAAACAATTATTCGGTTCCCATGGCTGATATCAGAAGGTCACTTTTTCTGACTGGGAGTTTCATTTATTTCTTAATTATAACTGCCAGTGGTAGTTGGTTGAGAGGGCTGATAATTGTTGTATTTAAGCTTAACTAGGAGCTGTTACTCTGAGAAAAAAGAATACTATTCACCCTTGGCAATAAAATCATCAGTGGTAGTAAAATAATCAGTAAATCTCATTCTCCCAATTATCACTGTATTCCCTTAACAAAGAAAAACGGGATTGAGCAGAAAAGCAGATCAAAAATGGCCATGCACTCTTCGCAGAGGTGATAACATAGTTGTAGAGGCGATGAACAGCATACAGCAAGCAATAAATTGTAAGAAATTCATAGCCAATGTAGTCTGACTCATACTGGCTTCCTCATCACACAATTCATTAGATCGTCACACTCCTCAACACTTCCATCTCATTCAGCTGTGGTTCACTCCTTCTCAGATGTCTGTAGTCATTTGGCTTTTTTTGCTAAAACCAATAACTTTTAAAAATCAATCTCTGATCCACCACTTGACTGCAGCTTTTCCTGGCATGCCATGGAGGAGCATTCAGACAATAAATTCCCCTGATAGGCCATAATCCAGGCCACTTCAACAAGAATACGAGCTGTGTTTTGATTCAAACTTCCATTGAGCCATGCAGGGATGTCTCATTGTCTTTAATTCCTTCATTAAGATAATAGCACAATGCAGAAAAGCAGTGCAAATTTAAAAGGAGAACCTTGTAACACAGTGAGTCCCAGAACTGCTACTTCTGGAAGTTTTCTATGGTGAAAGGAAAGAACAGTTGTTGTAACAGCCTCCATCTGCCCTCTAGGTATCTAAACAAGTGTTTTACACAGACCACTTGCTTGTGTCTCTCCTATTCGCTCAGTGCTTTTAACTGTCCCTGCCTTAGCTTCTGCTAAGCTGTTTCAAAGTTGAGATGTTTTTCACTTTGGATGTGGCACTAACACAAGCATTTCCCCTGCCAACACAGCATTCTCCCACGTCACTGACCCCTGTGACAATATCTACCTTTTTTTTTTTTTCTGCCGATAAACTCTCTCTGTCCTACCACTGCGGATGATATCTTCATACACACCCAATTTATCCAAGCTTTTCTTTAGAGATTATTTCATGTCTGAGAGTCCCTAAAAACAGCATCACACAGGAAGACTAATTTACTCTTGTGACGGTCTCAGGTGGAGACAATGCACAGTAGCAGAGTATCAAATTTACCTCATTAGCAGTAGTGTGAAAATGTTGCCGTCTAAATAATATTCCACCTCTCCATTTAGTTACCTCAATAGGCATGTATAGGAACACACTTACTACAAAGAATTGATTGCAAGTCTCTTCCTGATCCTTTGCATCCGAGATTGGCCTAAACCTGAAGATGGATGCTTTAGTAGTCATTCCAAAGTTTCCCATATTTTTAATTGTATAAATCACATTCATCACTGCCTAGGACATACCTACCCTTCTGTGCAGGTGGCTCATCCTATCTTTTGTTGAATGAAGCTCATTCAGTGGTCAATTTTTGACCCACATTAGTTATTGTTTGTTTATTTCACTTTATTCTGTATTTAATTCCATTTCTGTATTTCATTCCTCCCCTTTACCACAATGAACATTGGCTTTGCTCCTGCTGAGTTAGGCTTGCTAGTTAACCTTTTGATCCTGTATTTTGGGAACTGTAGAATCACATAAATCACTGCGGACATTGGCTCCACTCAATATGGCAAAAGCCTTCTTGTGAGAAGATGTGCCCTGGGCAGCCACAGAGCAAATCACCAGGATGGCTACCAGATAACTTCATTCCCTTCCTGGCACAAGAGAAAAACTAGTACATAGCTCATCTTGCTGGGCTGGCTTCTTAACAAAGACAATGCCAGTATCTCCTCTTGAAAAGACTTAGAAAGGCAAGCTGAGTATATGTAACAATGGCCTGCCAGCAGCTGTGCGGCGAGGATAACTGGGCAAAACACACTGTCAGTCTGCTTAACGTAAAGAAAATCTGACAGGCTATAATCTGTCTATCAAGATTGATGTTAAACAGCTACTGAAACAAACATATCCACTAAAAATATTTGGAAACAAATGAAAGTTATTTTCAGCACAGTAATTATGCCTGGTAGATGCATGCATACATTTTAAGACACTCTTAACAGACTTGCAACATCCTACTTTACCCTTCTATGGATTGTTCAGAATTACTTTGGTGATTGTATAGGAGATGATGGATTTTAATTACTCTGATATTTGCTATGACTGACCACTAAGACCTTAAAATTGTAATGAAATAATGTGGAGGACTGGTGTCTAATAGATAGAGCACAGGACCAAGACTCTGAATTCACTTTGCAGTGCTACCACTTCATCCCCTCCCTCCTTGACCGGTCTTCAATAATTTCCCTCACTTGTTCGACTTCTACTTTCTCTGTTAGTGGAAGAGATATAATATTTACCTTCTCTGAAATGTACCTATATCTCTTCTACAGAAGAGTGTCAGGAAAAGCTAAATGTTACTTGTCATTAAAGTATAACCTGATAGAGATTACTGTATGACTGGAGTAAATTGCACCTTCTGACTACAACAGAGCATGCAATCTTTCTGAGAGAGGTGCATGTAGTAACTTCAATGGAAGACTACACTAGCATATCAGCAAGAATCGCTTCCTGCTGTTTGCTGAAAGGATAAAGGTCACACAAATCTATTTGGATCTATCCAGGCAGAAGGTCCAGAAGTTGTACCTGCATCGAGCAGCTTGTCTGAAAGTTAAAGAAGTGAGAAGAAATTATGAGTGGTTAGAGCTTGGAAGCAGTATGAGTGCTGAGTGATCTTAAAAAACAACAAAAAAAATCAACACACACATGCACACCCAAAGAAAAGAAAGAAATAACAAACTTACAAACAGTCTATTTCTATTGCTATTTACTATATAACACCTGTAGTATAATGGTGATCAGTGTTGAGATACCCAAGGCCAAGTTTTTGAAAGGGACAAAAATCCATAACTCCAACTTTATGGAGCTGCTGAACTGGAAATAAGTAGAAGTAGCTTAAGAGCAGCAATAATGCAAACCCAAAGGGTGACAACATTTCTGTGGACAACCTCAAGAAATACATTGTGTTTATGCATTCAAAACACATTACCAGGGAAATCTTTTGGAGCAGAACAGTGTCACCAGGTCACTCTCAGCCATGATGTCTGATCACACACATCTGGAAAGAATAATTTTTGAATGCAGATGCTTAAGTATAACACATAGATCTTTGGAACAACTGATACAGTCTGACAAGATGCAAAAATACTTCTGCAGTTCCAGTGGAAGACCTCACAAAATCTAATAGTGTTGGACAGGGCAGGCTTCTGAAGATTTTAAAATAATAAATGTTCCCTGGCTAATCCAATCACATGAAGAAAGTGGCACAGGAGACTACCCACTACTACTGCTGTCTGTGAAAAATGAGATTTTGCTGAAAGGAAAGACAGCGGTTACTCCAACAGATTCAAGGTGTGATGTCGTGAGCAAATCTTATTTTACCTAATTCAGATGTCAACATGAGAGAAATACTCACTTTAAGGGTGCAATTCATCTGAGATATTTTAAATGCATGCCTAAAATGAGATGATACAAAATGAAGAACACCCTGAAAGTGCATTTTTCTTTAACAGCTATTAAAGGAGTCATGTAAGTTGCTCAGACACACAGATCTGTATGGAAGACATCTGTATCTGATTAGGTAAAATGCATCCCATACCCATTTTGAGTAAAAAGGCTTTTCTAAACCAAGACAAGAGAGTCCAGACAAGTGCATAAACACAATTCAAAAGCATTGTGTGGTGATGTAGGGAGATATAATGTATTCACTATTCAACCTGCTCAAACTTTGATGTAACAGATAAACATTGGAAAAAACATAAGGAGAGGAACTGTATGATGATGGTAAATTAGCAGTCTTTTATGTGTATTAGGCAGGTTTTCTGAAGGATAGTTAAGAAGAAAAATTTTGAAAAATATAGTATAGTAATACACTCTGCTCAGATAACAGGTCAACTGCATGCACTGCAAAAATAACCAAAATAATTAAGTAACATGTTAATTTTATTGCACTATAGATAAGGCATCTTTCTTTTAGTGAACACCTGCTTTTGCTTCTCTTCTAGGAAATCAGTGTTAACTGTATAAAGAGCCAAAGATGACTGATAAAACAGACATTGCATACCTGGTAATGTTTGGCCACTATACTGTACCTTCCTGGAGGCAGCAGTAGCACACCGCTAGGCTGAATGAAGGATTAGTGTCTGCTACCTGTGAAAATCAGACCAGCAGAGTGGTAACAAGCAAGACCGAGAAGCGGTTAAGATAATCCCAGAGTAAACAGCTTCCTCTAAGAACCCAAAGAAGAAAAGGAAGTATCAGAGGCTATACACAAAAGAGCAAGCATGGGCCTAACCAGCAAGCAGGTCTGTAAATATGAAAGAGCACAAACACAAAGCTTTTCTCAGATATCATGTGTGAGGCAGCTACAGAGTCCCCAAAAACAGCGGAAATGAGACAAAAGACTTCATAGATAAAAGCAGATGCCTGGTGTTCAGGCATGCAGAGCTAAAGCTAGAACTGTCAGGCTAGAGGTAGAAGAGTAGGAGATCAGAACTGATATACATGAACCACATCAAGGATTGATTCAGCACAATCCCACTCAATGAGGGTGTAAGCAGCAACCGAGCAGACTGAGTCTATGTCTAACAGCAACAGTGCAAGCAGGAGAGGGCATACTGGTTAGAAAAAACAGCCACAGCTAAAGGACTGCAGCAGACTAACGCCCTAGCAACTTCTGCCCTCTCAAAAGTGACTATTCATTTGCAAACAAACCTTACTAAGAACAGTAGCTCTCAATATGAAGTGGAGAAGTCATCGTGATGTTCGAAGAGTGAACTCCAGATAGTAGAAAGAAAGTATTTCACAGAGAAGTAGCCAGTTCTACATACATCAGAATATGGTCCGTGGCAGCAGTACTGGTCTGTGGCACCAGTAATTTTCCTCAAGAAGAAATGGTTTGGGTTTTTTTCCAGGATAGACTTGCCTCTTACTTCTACTCACAATGCAGTTCGTGAGGCACAGTTTAATAATGAATCCCTCAGATCAAACAGCCATAAATATTTTCCACGTGTAAACAACAGCCTGCAAAAAAGGGGGAATTTTAACTTGGATGTCCTGAATGATCTATTAAACTTTTTGTTTTAAAGAGGCCTTGAAATCATCATCAGTTCATAGAATCATAGAATCAAAGGGTTGGAAGGGCCACCTTAGAGCAGGTTGCACAGGAACCCATCCAGGCAGGTTTTGAATGTCTCCAGAAATGGAGACTCCACCATCTCCCTGGGCAGCCTGTTCCAGTGCTCTGCCACCCTTAAGGTAAAGAAGTTCCTCCTCAAACTCCAGTTCACATCATCCAGGACAGAGGAATGAGAACAAGCCACAGTTAATGGCCAGAATTGTTGAAGACAATCAGAGAATTACTAATTATATTTTATTTCTGGCAGCAGTGCATTTCCTCCAGTGCAGATTGTTTAAACCTGTAGCCAGTAATTACAGCCTGTTTGTGTTGTCTCACACTGAACAAGCTACACTGCTACAAGTCTCTTCTAGGAGTTTGCAACTCCCTGTTAATTGTTGTTTCTGCAACCTCCCTTAGGGAAGTCACTGTTCAAGATAATTAACATTATCTTCTCCCTTCAAGTTACAGCTCTTGGAAAAACATTTTTCTCTAACTGTCTTTTCCTTTTGGAATCTAGCCAAGAAAGAGCAAAAGTGATATAGAGGAAGAAAGGAGAGGGGCGTCCATGCCACACTAACAGGCTTGGCATAGGCTCAGAATGGCAACAACTTCAGATAAGAGCTTTTCTTTACAAACACTGGGGTTTACTGGCCCCGCTACCAGATGAAATAAACAATGATGGTTTGCAAAAGCCACATTAACCCTCCTTTCTCCACAACTGACTCCACAACTGATGATAGCACAAGATGGACAGATAACAGAGACAGATGCTCAAGCTCTAAATCTTTTAACAAGGCTGCCCATGACCTTTTCTTTTAGCCTTTATAGATTCTGGCTGTGCATCTATTGCGTACTACATTAACTCCACACACTTGCACTCACCTTAGCCAGTTTCTTTTTTCCTCTTCCTTTAAATCTGCATAAAGGAAATACAAGGGCTCTCCAATAACCGTTGTCTGAGCAATGACATTATAAGCAGCTGTTTCTCGTCCTTCCACAAGATGCTTAACCTTGAGAACCTGTTATGGGCTGGGAAATGGAGTCCCAGACAATGTTACAGGAATTACAAGTTCCTTGACTAGCGGGGAAAATTCCCCGACACAGGAAAATTTAAGAGATTCAAACTCTTTGATCCTTTATATCTGAGTACAGAACATACGAAGATTTCCGTCACACCTCTCTCTGTAGGCAAACAGTCCTGTTGCTTTCAGCCAGAAAAAGTTATGACCCTTGAGCATATGAGTGACTGAATTATTTTGTCACTTAACAGCAGTTTTAGATGACTATCCAGGCAGAAAAATTGCATGTCCCCGATATTTCTCTCATCATGAGGCCTTGTGTCTCAGTAATACTAGGCTTTCATACCCGATAATAATCCATGGTGGCACAACAGATAAAATAATCTCAAGTGGCACAACCTTTCAAATGGCAATAATGTAAGGGAGGGAACTACTTAAGATGAACCCTTTGGCCTTATCATTGCAGCTACAGAAGGCTGTGGATAGTACTTAGACTATAGATTACGGCCAAGAGCTCTCAGAGCACTCAGAAGAACAGCACAAATCTGTTTCAAGTGAGATCTCTGTTTTCTTCCACCTTCTGAGATGACTTGCCCTATGGATTAGGCAACTAGCCCGGTTAAGCTGTTCTTCCCAGAATATGTTTACCTTCCACTCACGTCAGTTCCATTGACAACAGAGCTGTGGTATCGAAGCTGGAGAAGTGCTTTAAGAATGGCAGGAAGTTTGGGAGTTCATGCCCGAAACATCTGGAGTGCTTCTCTCTTGGGTGACCCAGGTGCACTGAAATTCTGGTGAATCACAACTCTCTCAGCAGCGGGGTCAGTTTGCAGAGTTACGCAGCTCTATACTGTGTCAGGATGCTCTCTTCTGCTCTCGTTCGCTGAAACATAAAACATTCTGTTGAAATAAGTGGTAAGATTCTCATTGCCAAGTTATTGGATGGAGTGACCTGAGAGATTCTGAAAATTATGCATACTTCTGGATCTGTGAAGCTCATATTTATTAAAAAGAAAGAGACAAACACAATTTATGCCTCGTGATAAATGATCTGCTGCTTAGTGGAGATAAATAACCGGCCACCTATTCTATGGAACACTGTGACATTTGTGTGCTTTTTTATTAAATGCATAATGAAGATGAAAAATCCGTCCCTGGTTGAAGTTCTCTCCTTCCCACCTTTGGAACATCCTTCCAAAGGTAAATGAAGCATTCCAGCTACTGCTCCCTCAGGTGTTGTATCATAATTTGTGAGGTACATGAAGAAAGTTTTTAGTGGGTTTAGAAAAAAATAGCTATGCAAAGCTGAAAATACATTTTCCTTTTCTTTCAATGGAGCTTTTTTTCAGAAAAATCATTTAGATAGAATATTCCTAAACAACTCTGATAGCCACAGTACCAGCAGTCCAAAATGTCTTTTTAGAAATCAAACTACAGCAATTATCAGAAATTGTTTCTCAGAAGAAACTGAAAGCACAAATGTACTCCAAGAGAGATTTCAGAAAATGCAAATGCTAAAAAACATTTGAAGTAGATTTGCAAGGCTTGAGATGTTTCCTTTATGCATGCTTTTATGCACTGACGTACACAGGAAGAGGCAGCTTTTGAAGGTCAGGATTAGAAAGTGGAACCTTTCTTTTTATTGATGAACATTTGCTCACTGAAACACTGTCTTTGACTCATTGGTTTTTCATCAGTGTGAATAAGTAATTTACAACTTGATCTCATCTGAATGAGCCACGTGTCTTCCATGAAGTAAAAGGTTTCTGAAATAAAACATTTCAGGAACTTTCACATTTATTAGCATAAACTGAAGTACACCAGTTTTCTGGTAGTGTATCTGAAATTTGCCAAAAATGTGGTTCTGCAGTTTCTGAAGGTTATTCATTTGAAAAGTATTTACAGAACACTAATCAAAACCTCTCTTCACTAAATAGATGGTAGACTGTACATACATATTCCTGGCAAATAAGTACTGTTCTACTTGCAAGTAAGTGCTATTACTACTCAGGCCTTGAAGTTAATTAAAAGACATGCATGCACCATTTGGCACCATTCAAATTACCATTTGAATATTTTATCCAAATATTATAGTATTTTTACCAAACCACTTCATTAAACCAATTAAACACCTTCAAGTGATCTACTCTTCTCCTTTTCATTTGTCCTTTTACTCAACTTTACATTTATTGTTACTTGTTGCTTTTCTTCTTAGTTAGATAATTCTGTTCTTTTTTTTTCTTCCCCTCTAACTTCTGTAAACATGTTCTGTAAACACAGTTTTCCATCATTTCCTAAATACTTTTTTTCTTTCTGGATAGGCTTTAATAATCCGAAATGGGAGTTCATTTGTAATTTGTTGTGATATTTTATGAACCTTGTTCAATACCTGTTACTATACTTAACTTGCTTTTATTAGTACCTTTTTTTTTCTTGTCTTCACACAATAGTATGCATCTTTCTAGTATCAAAGAAAATCTGCCCTCTGAAGACTTTTTGCAACACTCAGACACTCCTGTTCCCACACTCATATAACTCCTCCTGCTGTTTACGGCAGGCTCACTATTCTGCACACATGGTGTTTTATTCTGTATTTCCATAGTGCTAATAAATGATATTAATGCCTAGCCTGACCTTGAACATACTTTCTCAGAGTCAGTTTTTAAAAAGCCACATGTATCACTTCCTTGTGAATCTTCAGCTTTACAAAACCAAATTTCCTCTTCTCAAGGTATTTTGGGGTTAATTAAGTAACATGGTTTTTTGACTGATTTTCAGATACTGAAGACTCAAATGTCCTGCCAAAGCCAATAGAAGCTGTGGGGATTCAGCATCTCTGTCAGTCCCTGAAAAAGTTTTTGGCAACATTTCAGTGCATCACTTATAAGGTCTGGTACTTTGTCACAAATTATGACTGCTTAAAAGCCATTTTAAGCCATCGATTCATCACTTTTCACATAGCAATTTCACACTTCTTTTCCATTTACTGCTTTCCTCTTCTTCAGACAACTAGTTTATCTTCATCCCTCATTCCAGACACAAGCCTGGCATCTGGACACCACAGGAGAAGCACCTCTGACAATACTGAGAGAACACATTATTAAATCTTTAATCCTGATTCCCTCTTCCTGTCCCCTTTCCTAGTTATCTTGACACTTACTATTCCTACAAGACAAACTGCTATACCATAGTGGTATAAAAATATTCTGAGGTGACACAAGTCTGTGGGGCACTCTTGGAGCTCTTACCATGGAGACCATGGGGAGCGTCTTTCTCTTGAGTTAGGGAAAAAAATACATGCTTGCAATGTAACTGGGGTTTTGGTATTCTAGGTTACATCACACTTCACTGCGTTAAACTCTGCATCGTCACAAACTGCTCCTTAGCAATCACTAATTGCTGAATAATGTGGCACTTACAAGGCCTTAATGTGTCTTTTCAATTCACTACACTTTTTTAATTAAATAATTTCTTTAGGAATTTTAAAAGCTTTATCTGCCTCGGCTGGATCCATCTGCCTTTTTTAATCCTCCACGCAAATCTGAACTGTTTGATATTACACAGACAAGTAACCTTTCAGACTCATTTCTATCCTGCTTGGTTTTCTTTTTATGTGGGAAAATAATTTCATATAATCTCCAAAAGATGTTTAGGAAGAGATAGGAAGACTCTCAAAGGCAGTCTTACACCACTTATTTCTTTGATGTTTGTTACTTCTCTGAGTCTTCCTACAGAAGCGCTGAAAAGGCTTTGACTCCCCAGCTGGGATCTAACCTGTAAGTCCATAAAGACCAACTACAAACACAGTACAGCTCGAGGTCCTCCTCTAGCTCTATTTTAAGCCACAGAAAAGGACCCAGACTTCCCCACTTCTAGAATGCACAGAGAGGAAGAGGAATGCGAATGCATGGAAGGGAAAGCATCCACCTTTTAGAAAGAAGTCATAGAATCATAGAATCACAGGATGGTTTGTATGGGAAGGGACCTTAAAGCCCATCTAGTTCCAACCCCCCTGCCCTGGGCAGGGACACCTCCCACTAGACCAGGCTGCTCAAAGCCCCGTCCAGCCTGGCCTTGAACACCTCCAGGGATGGGGCATCCACAGCTTCTCGGGCAACCTTTTCCCGTGTCTCACCACCCTCACTGTAAAGAATTTCTTCCTAATATCTAATCTAAATCTCCCCTCTTTCAGTTTGAAACCGTTACCCCCAGTCCTGTCACTACACTCCCCGATGAAGTCCCCTCTGAAGGTTTTCCTTGCGCTGCCGCAGGACCCGGCGCGGGTCCCAGCAGAGGGTGCTGCTGATCCTGCAAGAGCCGCCGTGGGAGGGGACAAGCCAGGTCTCCCCGGCCAGCCCTGGGCGCTGGCAGCCCTGCAGACCCTCCCAGCCAAAACCGGGTTTTGAGCAGGCCAGAGCCCATTGCTCTAGGCAGAGATACATCATCTCCTGATGGAGGTAACGTCTTTTCTAAGAATAACCAAAAAAACCTTGCATATTAGATGGTAGACAAAAAACAACTAGATTACAGAAAAGAGAGATGCCTGAGTGCCTTTATGGTCCACGTTTCTACAGATGCGGTCCCAGCAATTAGAGTGGGCACTAAAATAAATTATTTGTGACTATATGGTGAGCTTCAAGCTCAAAATTAACTGGAGTTTTCTAGACAAGCATGAATTTTGCCAAAATGAGACAGGTTAAGTAGCTTGCTGCAAATAGTTCACGCTAATGTAATAACACAAATGAGGACTATTTTGCAGGTATTTTTAACAAGATCTCTAGTTGCAGGTCAGTATTCTCTTCCCTCATGTGAAGACATGGAGAAATTGAGATAAAAAGATGGATTGGTCTCCTACCAAACACCTAGCAAGCCTCTGTTAGAGGCAGGAAGACACTGCATCCTCCTGAATCCAACCCCAAGTCTCCAATCCACTTGGCATGCTGGAGGAGGTCAAAAGTACTTCTGCACAATACTCAGAGACTTTTAAGTTTGATACGCTTGGGCAAACAGTATTGCTGGTCATCCTTGGGATTGTGCAGCTCATAACAAGAACACAAAAATTATCTATCGCACTGTATCAGATCAAAAGTCCATCTAGCCTAGTATCATCTTTCCACCAATGAACAGTGGCAGATGCCAAAACATTAAAAATTTTAAAACACTGAAAGCCCAAGGGACTCTTTCTATCACTTTGTCTACCATTTCTGAGCAGACAGCTGTTTAGGGAATTTTTGAGCCATGGGCCGTACTACCTCGTTAAACAGCCACTAACAGATTTATTCTCAGCAAAATCTTCCAACTCCTTTTAAACTGCTTAAGTTTTTGGACTCCACAACATCCTGTGTCAGTGAGTTCCATCAGTTAATTACCCATCGAAATTAAAATTACTTCCTTTGTTTGTGCTAAATCTGTTGCCTGATATGTTAATGTTGTGTTATAGTACTAATTCCTTCTCTAGGTACCAGAATATAAAGTATCTCTCCTGTAATCAATCAGGAGAGAGATGTCACAACTATTTTGTTTGCTTACACAACTTCTGACTCACAAATAGTTTTGCCACGTTTGTTGACACTGGATATCAAACAGCAGAGTCACACTCATTCCACATTATATGTCGTGTTGGCCTGAATCATTAGATTCTGAGTTACCCCTTATAGCAAAAAAATACGGAGGTGATTGGCTTATTTATGAGTTGGGAGTAATTGCTTTTCTCTTCTTTCCTTCCTGTGAAAAATCCAGCATTAACTACTGAAAGAAAGAGCATAGCAGAGTAGATGGCTTTTGTTCTGATTCTTTGAGCCTATTCCTACATTACTGTGATGTTGGTTTCTTTATTTGAAACTCAGTACATTAGAGTTGTGACGTCATGGACAACACATATTTGCCAGCATTAAGGATGCTATAGCTTTAATTAACCATCGCCTGCAGCGTCTTTCACTTACATGCTGGTATCAAAACAAAAGCTGTAACTATGTCTAAAAAAGCAGCAACATGAAAAGATAGGTGGCTTTCAGGAACTGATCATTAATCTTTTTATATTTCCCTACCATTACACAACTTTTATCTTATGGCATGTAGTTCAGAGAGCTTTCCTAGTCCCAGCCCTTTATGGTGGTGTTCCTTTCAGTGCACACAACCACCACCCCACCAACCACCCAAAACTCCTCTCTCACTTTTCCTGCTTCTGTAATTGCAGACAAAACACTATTGCACTCTGTTACCAAAATAAAGAAGTATTTATACTTTAGAATTGCATCAAACTCTTGGTGGATCAAACAATAAAACTATACATTAACATCAGCTGATATTTCTCTGTAAAAATTTTGCAGCACAAGTGAATCAAGGGCTAATATATTACAGATGACTTTGATAATTATCTCCCTTGAGAAACTCATTTTCATCTGGGGACAGTAACAATGGTTCTCCAAAAGGAAGAAAAAAGTCAAATTTTCCTTCACAAATTCCCTGATGATGCAGGACAAACTTGCAATTAGTCCACACAAGAAATAAACAAAGTTCTAAGGAACGGGTTATATCTTTTTGTGTTACATTGTTTTCAAGACCAAAAAGGCAAGTCAAAATTCCTAGGCTGTTTGACATTATTAAAAAAAAATTACAGTATATTGATTTGTTTAGCCTGTAGCAGGTTTTGACGGGACAGAAACATTGCAGGATTTAACATGACAAGGCTTTAGATCCTGATTATGCAGGATGGATCATGGAGAAAATTATGCAAATGTATAGTCCTTGTTTATGAAACTTCGGGCAATTCATTTGGTGGGAGTTCTCCTTGCAAAATAAGAGGTTATTTTCAGAGTTGTGAAACTTGGGTGGGGCTACAAATGAAATATTCAGGCAGATGATACTCTTGGTAGTCAGTGGCTTAAATTATTCCAAGGAAGTGAGTCCACGCCAACTAAAAGAGGAAAAAAGGAATTCAGTCTTGGTTCCCTAAAAATGGGGTATGCTGGGAAGTACCCTAGCGCAAGCAATGGAAAAGACCTAATGGGGTCATAGGGTTCATCTTTGCTTTCCATTATCTTTACAAACTGCTGCTCAGAGCTCTTCAGCTCAGCAGGCTCCACCACAGCTACAAGGGAGCAGGGCCCCTGCTACTGTACTCGACAGCCAGTTAATTGCCATTTCCCCATTCCTGTGTGACGAGTTCCTCAAAATAAGAAACCACCGCAGCAAAAACCACTCCACAGCTAGCAGCTGAAGACTACCCAGAAAAATACGTCATAATGATTTTCATCAGACCTCAGGCTTTTTACTGGATCTTCTTCTTCCTCTTTCTGTCTGTCTAATAGATGCTTGGCCTTTTAAACCACTCAAAGATCGCACATCAAAACTGATACTCTTTCAGAACATGCTCTCGGCACAGTTTTGGAGCTAATGGTTCACTGCTTCGCTTACTGGTCAGTCATAGGTACAGGAGGCAGCGTGCATGGCCTGAATCGTCACTGATCCCACAACTGGGTTTGGTTTATCCCTACCATCAATGGGCTAAGATGATAAAAAGTTGTTAAATTGCAGTATATCGGGTCTTGGTCGTGTAGGACCAGGTTCTGCAGGTAACAAGAGTGCTCCCCCTTTGCGCAGTGGATATCCCCTGCAGAGTCAGGCGATCATGCTGGTGCACTACCATCCTCTTCCCACCTGCTATTGCTCTTTCCTTCTTCCCCTCTCTTTTCTCCTCATTTGCCATTCTTCTTTCTCACTGTGCAGTGATGATCTCGACTGTGCTGCAAACTTGTCAACTTTCTTGCATGAATAGCTGAACTCCAGCAAGCTGAGAGAGGAAAACAGGGGGAGAAGGTGCAGCTGAGAGTTGTACTCTTCTAGTGAACACAGGGAGCGGGACAGATCTCAGGCTATGTCATATGGGCTTTCTGTGCAGCACATGATTCCCCCAATGCCTAGATGAGTAGTGAATCCAAGGAAAAGGACTGCAGTAATCTGTGCATGTGAGTGTTGTTTGCAACTCTAGAGTTTCCTTAAAAATATTGCATTTAGTTTATTTTTAAAAAAAAAAAAAAAGATAAAAGAAATAATGGACTTGGACTGACTGAAATGATTATCACAGATTTGTGACTACTTCAGCAGAAGTAGGGCAGAATTTTGAGAATATCCTGGTTTGAGGTGAAACAGACAAATTCTCTATTCAGTAATTTTAATTTGCAGCTAAGCCTCTTCTAAGTAATTGAACTGTCTGGGATTAACAGCATTTAGAGAAGGTAGAGACATTTCACTTGTAGTTACTGGATTATAATTTTGTTTTTCAGTTCTTTTTAAAAACCTATTTTAAAAGAGTTCAAGGCAAAATAAAATTTGGGCTGACTGAAAACACTTCTTTTTATTTGTTTGCTCTTTGAACCAAGACTGTTCCCTTGATTTATAGTTGTAAAAGATGATAGTCTTTTCAAAACCATGTTTATTAGCACCATGTCTACAACCTGTCTATCACCAGTATTCTCATTACATTTTGCTAGAACTGGCTGAATAATTTTAATCAAATGAAGCATAAGAAAATTTATTTTAAAAAACAAACTATGAGGTTTTTTCTTTCCGTTTCACTCAGCCAGAAATAGAAATGGGGAAACCTTAGTAGTATATCTGCAAAATATTTCTATATCTTCCAATTAAATATTTTGTTTTGCTTTTGGACAAACTGCACTAGGATATTTTTAAAATGTTTTCTGAGACTATAAATCCATTTTTGTTTAAAAAATAAAAAAAGAAAAAAAGTGATTCAGTTTTTCTAAATCTGCCAAAACCATGCTAAATGGGTTTTGATTTTGTTTTACTAATCTTTCTTGCCATTATATTTCTATAAAACGTTTTATTTCATCTGATGTCTTTGGAGAATGTCACTTCTATTCACTGTAAAAACTCATTTTCAGAACAATCCTTTTGGCAACAGAAAGGAAAATGCTATCATTGGTAGAGGAGCACTGTATCATGTTACAAATGTTCACTCCTATTAAGCTTTTTACTATTGAGAACCAGAAATACTCACAAATTGTCAGGAAAGATACAGAAACACATTTGATATACTTAGCAGAACTAACAGGCTAAGGCTGCTTCATAACCAGCCATCAAAGCATGTGGAAAGCCAATCCATTCTACCTGCTTTGGGGGAGCTTGTGAGAGCATTTCATTCAAATTACTTGTAAGTCTTTACTTTCATACATGTTGGCCCAATCAAGTTTCTAGTGATTGTCCCAGGGGTCAAAAGAAAAAGCCGTAATGTCTAATGAAAACTCTGAGCTGGAAATGGCTATAAGATAACATAAAATAACTTCAAAATAAAAAAAAATAAAAGGGGGGGGGAGAAGGGAGAAGGGAAAGAAGGGAAAAGGGGGGAGAAAAAGAAGAGGAAAAGAGAAAATGGAAAAAGAAAACGGGGGAAAAGAAAGGAAAAGGGGAAAAAGGAAAAGGAAAAGAGGGAAAGAGAAGCCACTATGTAATAGAAGACAAACAGAAGATAGAATATCTGCTTCTCCATCCTTTTTCAGAATGAATCCCATATGGACAGATTGGTGTTCAGCAAAGTCTATGTCTACATTTTTAAGGGTTTACCAAGGTAGTAAGGTCCAATGTTTTGTTTCCAAGGCAGAGAGGCAAATAGGGTTGCTTAAAACCAATGACAGCACAGAAAGGGTAAAGGAGAGTGGCAGTGGCTGTTACAGGGTAGGTGAAAAAGAGTTGAAGAAGCTTGGGGGTTGCAAAGACTGGAGACTAGCTCTAGAGGAAGGGGGGACTCTCTCCAGAACCAGGGACTTAGCTCAGTTAGGGACTGGAAGAAAGGGTCGCTGGAAGAGTGGCTACACGTGGACAGGGGGATTGTGGCATAAGTAAGGCATCTCTGAGTGGAAAGATAAAGAGGATGAGAAGTTCTGGAGTTGGAGGGCTTGGTGTGGAACAGAAGCAGTCCATATGAATACTCTCACAGATACACACATACCTTTAAATGGAACACCCATTTGGTGTTTGGAGGTGCACACAAGGACACTCTTCCTTTCATCATCCTTGGTACAAAGGATACTTTTGTGTGCTCAAAACTAACAGAACCCAGTGCTCTCACACACAACGTCCCACGTGTCATTATCTTTCAGCCCACACATCCTAATAGGGCAGTCCCTACAAACATGCTTCATAAAAGGAAAGTAGTGGAAGAGCTGAAGGCCACAGGGGATTATACATAAGACATAAAGGAAACAAACACTAAATGGAAAATTAAAGGAAGTTGGATTTGGTTTTTTATTTTAAAATTTAAAAATAGCAGAAGAATAGCGTTAATATAGATCATTCGAAAGAGATCATTTTTTAGGATGCAGGTGATTTTATTAGACCTTGGGTTACTGTTGTTGGTTTTCCCCTGCAATCTGCCTTACTATTAATAGAAGTTTGAAAATTAAAAGCAGAACTTAGATGTGAGAAGTTAGGAAACAAAACTAAAATTACTCTGCTTACACTCTATTGCCTTAAGCAGAGAGTGGAGAAACAAAAAAAATCCCCTACTCCTCCCGTCTGTAACTCGAGGCAGGCTCAGGCTAGAAGCAGCACCATCTTCAGCCAGAGGCAGACAGACACAAAACAGTCAGGGACACACAACAGCTATGTCTCCTTGGCTGGTTTTGCTTGTGCTGGAATACTGGAAAGTGATGCTGGCTGCTCTATTGCTACAAGGACCGCAGGTTGTGACTCCTGCCAGGAGCACTGCCCCTGGAGGAGCACTCTTTGCTGGCACCGCTTCTCCCTTTGCTGTGGCCAGAGTCTGGCTCCCCAGAACTTTCCATGTAGTTGCCAACCAGCTTGGCTCCCACCCACAGTCGTCCTCACCCAGCTCACATCTGGCGTGACACAGTTCTCACAGCAGAGAATTCCTCCTCAGCTTTGATATTTCCCTTTGCCTGAGAGCGGGAGAAGGGGCCAGAGACACCCTGAGCACAAGAGAAACCCTGAATCTGTTTGCTGTGCAGAAATGCTTTCTAGACACAGTGGCAAAGTTGTTGCATCTTCACAATGACTTCTTCCTCTTCCCTACAACATAGAGGGAGGAAAATTACTGGATGTTTCCTTTTTTTGCTTTGTTATGATGTTTTTTCTAGGGAATCTAGATCCTAGGATCTATATATGTTGTACCCAACACACATAGTTTTGAAATACAGGACTTTCCCCTTTGGCAACAGTGTAATGGGATTGATATAGGCTCTGGTACAGAGTATGAAGAAAATCCTGAATGCACTCCAGCCACTCACAACACCATAACTGATGTTCGTAGCATGACATAGTTGCTGCAAATGATTATAAAAGCACCTTTAATATGTGGCAGCATTAGTTGCCTTAAACTTTCAGTTCTAAATACCCTTTTTTAGCTGTGACTCTGTGAAAGGCAAATAGGAAAAATGTGATGGTAAGTACAGAATTCCCTATAGACTTGGACAAAAATATAATGAAAGATGAAATAAAGCTCTTATCTTTTAGATAGTCATCTTAGGTGTTCCTCACAATTATTGAGAAATAAGTAGGATTAAATGTAGTTAAATAAGGGTTACATAAAAACACAGACAGAACTGAGATTAAATTGATAATGCTTTTAAACATATTGAGCATTTTTTCTCTCTCTCTCAGCTTGTTATGAGTCAACAACCTTATCTTTTTTTACATAGTTGTTCCTATTTGCAGTGATTTTTCTTTGGTCTAATTTCCAACTATTATCAAATCACGTAGCAGCTGCAGAAGTACGTTTTCTTCCCAAAAATGTCAAGGAGGTTTGGCCAGTTTCTTTACAATAGAGAATTTACAGCTGTAATACCTATACTTTACATTTCTAGATTGAGAACTGTAATTTGTTCTATGAATCTATGTTTGTACTGTTGGACTACAATTTATCCCCAACTGATACCTAAAAGTGGTGCAGAATTTAACAGCATGAATTGTCATGTTTTATTATGAGCATGTTATGCTATTATTTCTGACATGACCTTTGGCTATTCCTCTGGCTTTCTGAAAAAAATGGTGGATTTTTAGGGATTTGCTTTCTCTTCTATAATCCCGAACTTCCTGAGAGTAGGATTTACCTGAAAACATCCTGCCAGTTATCATCACAAAGATGTTTCAGTTGGACACCCTAATCTTTTGTAGGGCTTTTCAGCTTTTGCAGAAGTTTCTTTCATCAGCCATCTCATCTGCATAATTGACTAAAGCCTCAGCTGAGAGACTCCAAGGACTGCTGCAAGGTTTCCGTTAGCAGGGATGGATTATGATATAGATCTTGAATGCTTTTGGTTATTGGTGGTTTCTGTGGAATGATGTTTGTATTTCACGGCTGTTTATTTAAGGATTGCCAAAGAATCTAGTGCAGAGTTAAGATGTTTCTTGGAGCAGATGAAACCTAAGTATATACAAAAGAAAGAAAGATACATTCAGAGAAGTGTGGTTAGGTTATAAGCTCTAGCACTCAGAAGCTAGAGAATGGCAAGGTAATGTATCCTGTGCAAATCTTGGACTACACTGCAGTTTCTACTTCCCTGGCTATATATGCTTTTTTCTCCTTCCAGTAAATGTCTCTTTTTCAGTGCACAGACTGAGCTGTTTTACTTCTTGTGTTCCTGTTCCTTCCTCTCTTCTACCTTCCAAGTAGATGAGCCAGGATCCGCTTACCTGCCAAAATCAGGTGCAGCCAACATGTGGTAACTGATGCCACTGCTGATCTGTTCTCTTTCCACATCTTGTTTATTATTCATTGTCCAAAATGTGGCCCACACCCTGTATAATGCACGTGACTCAAAGCCTTCTCTAGATACAAAATTATTATTTTCCTCCTGGGCTTTCCTGTAGCCTGCTGTAGTCGCCAAGTGATGCACAAACACCAATTAAGTTATTTTCACAACACGCCAGTGAGACAGCAAGGTATTATTATACCTAATTTAGATGTGAAGAACTAAGGTATGAGAAACTGTGGTTCCACGTGTAAGCTATCAGCACCTTTAACTACACAAGCTTGGACCATTCTTGGAAGAGGGCTGACCTATTAACTAAATGAGGTAGGGTTACTGGAAAAATAGTTTGCAATCATGTAATTAAAGACTAAGTCATACCACTAGTGCCCGATAGGGTGAAAAGAACGTTACTCAATCAGCTGTAATTCTGACATTCCCTAATCTTTCAGGCTTAATTTCTGGTCCTTAATTATGTTCTTTTACTACAGCTAATATTTGCAAGTTGTAGGATTAACCCACCACAAAATCAGAGAAAAAGGAAACGTCATTATATCTCTTTATCTTGATTTTTCACACAAGTCATGAGAAGGGTTTGAGCCTGCAGCCTCACAGTATAGTCCTACAACACCTAGGCTGCCAGAGGCTGTGCTTCTGTGAAGGTCTAGACCCAACTGCTGCTAACTAAAAGGCAATCTGAGAGGAAAACAACCACACGGGTTTTTTTCTGGTTTATCAGTGAAGGATCAATGAACACTGACAGGAGGTAGGTGCTATGAAACCACAGGCTAAAGCAGTAGCAGTATTATATTTTTTTTGCGGATGAGCATTAGTTCCAGAGATACTGTTTTATCAGCAGGTTTCATGGGATTTTTTATAGCATCAGAGACTCAGATATGGTCATTTTTATTCTCAGCTTTGAAGAGAAAGGTATTGATTTTCTCAGTCTCCCAAATATGACCCTTGACGTTGCACTTGCACCTTGGGCTCTGTTAATCATATACATTTTGAGCTGCTTCTAATGACTTCTTAATAAAATATTGCAGGGTGCTTTCTCTATTTGAAATTCATTGAAAGTATTTTGAAAATTGAAAAGTAGAATTCTCAGGTAATGCATATGGGAAGGACAGTTGAGGTGCTTAGATTTGGATTTAATCTTTGGCAATTTCACTGAGAAACAATTCATAAAGCCTTTTAATTTGCAGACTTGGCCGGGTTCTTCTACTGGAGTGATTCGCCAGGTTTTCAAATGATTGAGTGTCTTATTTCAAAAGTTTCTGGATGTCTTGGAGCAATAGTCTCTTGTGGAAATGTATAAAGTGGGAAATACTGAAACCCAAAATGAAGATTTGGGGCTCCTATAGGGATGGGATCAACACATAGAAATTGTGTTATTTTAAAACATTTCTCTTCCTACTTTGCTTATGTTTATATTTCAGTTTTCTGAAAACAGTACTATATTGCCTGCAGACTCCTAAAAGAAGAACCCATATCTTTCACATTGTAGATTTACTAGGCCATTACTGTGTACTGAGTGGCGTGATCCAGAACCTGGCCTAAAAATAGGAGAATTGCAAGATCTCACTGTATAAGACATAAAGGCATCAGCAACAGGAGACTGAAGAAATACAGCAAAAAGATACACTAGAAATTAAATATAAATGTAGCTATGTGCTATAAAGTGTCCCATCAGACCCACAATTTCCCTGATCTCGGTTTGCTCCCACACCAATGACCATTTTCCTTGACATTTTCCCCTTCCCAGGTACTTACCTTGTATATTTTTATCCACCCATTTCCAAGTGCTCACTTCTGTTAGCTGGACAGTCACCTGCCTACATTTCTTCAGCTTAGTGGATTCTGGTCACAATCTCACTCCCTGAACATCTTACTCAGTTTCAGTTTCACCTGCCAAGTTCCCATTTTTGCTCTTCTTGTTGATATAGCTCTTCCTTTCCTACTTCCATCTAACTTTCAAATTTTTTACCCGGGTTTGATCATTTTCTTGAGTAATTGGCCCCAATCTTCAACTCAAAGTCTACTCCTTTCCTAACCTATCTATTCCCAGGGACTTCTTTCATACCCTTTCCTGTTCTGTTGTCCCTAACCTCCTTATCCACACCTTTCCTCTCCCACATCTTTCCTCATTCCACTTCAACACACTCAGCCACAGAGTAAAGAGGGTCTGGTTCCCACACCATCTTCTTCAGATTACACTGTTTCTTCCTACACAGATCCTGCACCTACTTCATAATTTGGGGGAAACAGACAAAACTCCTTCCCTCATCTCAAGCATCCGAGTCATGACATCTGCTGAGGAAAACCTATAGCTGTAGGAAGGTGAGTCCGAGACCATACATTCACCACATTTAAGGAAGTCCACGGGAAAAGAGAATAGGTCTCCAGTTCACAAACTGCTTTTTTTTCTTAGGTTTTGAACATGGCCAAATTCTGCAAATTCTAACCTGGGTTTCAGAAGACATGTCCGTGGCAACACTGTATACCCAGTTCTCATACTGAGTTCATTCTTCAAGTGTAAGGAAGAGAGGTCAGCAGCAGTTATGGCTATGAAGATATGTACAACTATAATAACAGTACATTATGCATAAGTCTTTTCCAACAGTATTATTACTTATAGATGGACTGGGGGCCGTATTTTATTCCTTACCTTTTGTCTCAATATAATTCTATTCCAGGATCAACACAGCTTCAGATATATGCACCTAGATGATTAATATTTGACAAATTTAGAGGAAAATGAAAACACAGGAAAATGGAAGAGTGAGGCAACCCCAACTATTCCTAGGCTTGCCTTTAATAAATCATTTTATTATTCTTAATGAATCTTCTTGTAGAAACAAAGATTGTTTGCTTAAGTGAGTAATATATAGGATTAACCAATTACAGAGAAAACTAGTTTATTTAGGAAACAGAATGTTTGAGAAAATAAGAACTTTGTATGTGTTGAATTATAGAAGGCTTTGCTCCACAGTGTGACAAATTTCTCAAGAACCCAGCACCTGTTTTACATTTGGCAAAGCACACACATTACCCACTGCTCTCTTTTCCTAGGACTCAGCATTATATTCCCTGAAAAGAAGTCTATTGGGAATACTTTTGAATGAACTTCTACTGACAAAGAAATATCTGCTCTTGAGTAAGGAAAATTAAGTGTTCGTCAGCAATCTGTTGATGAAAAACATTTTCAAAAAGTTAGCGTCACACGATCTGCAGCATTATTGTGGCACATATTCTGCTAGTAGTGCTTAACACAATTGGAATCAATTGCTGTATCTTTTTTTTCTTTATTACCAGACAATACCAGGCTAACAAAGCAATGATATACAGCTAGTCTAAAATTAGTTTCAAAAATTTCTACCTGCATATAAAAACTATATATTTATTCTGTGTACTGAAATACATTTCATTTGTTTATAGATTCATTGTAGTCTTTCATAAAAAAACCCAACATTAATCACAAAATAAAAAATAAATACCTCAGAAAAAAAAATGTTTCTCATTATTTGCTGATTTATTCCTCAAGGAAGGTATTTTATTCCTTCTCAATGCTTTTGTTATCATTAACAGTTTCTATGATTTAATTGTGGTTCTGGTTTTGTCATTCGGACAGGTGGCATGAGTCCATTCCTCCAATATGCAAAAATGTATTTGCGTTTTTATTTTCCCAAGAGACAATAAAATTACCTAAATTAGAAGCTTTGTTTTATCTTTTAGTTTGAATCCTGTAATCCACTTATTCCCCTTGGCAGCCAGGCACAAAGACTTTAATGATAACTAGATAAGTCATACACATAGCTCGTGCACATCAGCATTGTGACTCAGTGTATGGCCTGTGATTTGTGCCACGCTAGTAATACATCCTGTTGATCCATTGGCCAATTATGCAGGGCTGGCTTTGAAAAGGGAACTGGATGATCTCTAAACATATGCAGGTATAGGAAAAATTAGGAACATCTCTTATTTATGTGTTGGGTTTTTTCTATGCAGAATAGGATGTTTTCTCAGGTTTCTTTCACTTTCAAGTTTTCTCCTCCTCATATGGATGAGAAAATCCGGGAAAATCTGACAGCAGCTGGAGCTGTAGGTTTGTGCAGTAGCTTATGCATTAAAAGCCCTGGAAATATCTGCTGTCATTTATTTTATTCTAAAATAACTTTCTCAGAACTATAGTGTTACATGTTTAAAAAAGAAATTGAGTAAAACAGAAGTTAACACTAAATCTTAAATGGATTACTTTAAAAAGGTTAGCTCAGAGGGCTTTTCCCCGTGAATTTGTTTGCAGACAGTGCCTGTCTCTTCCATAGCAATATCTGTCCTATGAGCATAGAATCCTCAAGGGTTTATCAAGTCTACTCCCTCTCTAGTGCTGATGCTGACGTATATACGCTCTGGAGATCAAAGGGAAACTCCTCTGATGGCACAACAGAGGCAACATCTGATTGTTTCAAATTCCTCTTCCCAAAGACTGACCACCTCTTTCCAAGTCTGAGAATCCACCTCTTGCATAAGCACTATGTGGGTTTGGTCTTTTCGTGGTACTGGGCATACGTTTAAAACACTTGGTATTCTCAAGTCCTGCTGAAGTCAGTGGGAACTGAAGTGCACTTTACTTCTAAGAGTGATCAAAGCCTGGCCAAAGGGAGGCCCAAACTGATGGTGAGAGTCATTATTAAGACTCAGACATTAATAATATCTAATCAAGGGGGTACAGACAAAACACAGTTTCAGACACACAATATGAGTATTTTCCTTCATGTACAGTCTGCCAGTTCTCAGTTATTCAAGGCTGTCCTCAGTTAGGCTCTAGCTCAGCAAAACAATTGAGGCGAGAGTTTAAATTTAGGTGTGTGAATATTCACACTCAAAGCACAATGAAATGTATGTTATTGCTGTCCCTTATTATTAGGATTTATTCTCTCCTCTGTCCTTTCTTAGCTAAATTCTCCCTACTCTCCC